>JAJMKZ010000295.1:0-79037 GCA_030564005.1 Ruyongia tratensis | reverse complement strand
GCAATTTCATTCATCTTATTCCAATATTTATCTTGATTATATGTAAAATCAACATAACCACCATATAATTTATCTAATTGTTCAGATGGACAATAATTTGGGAATGGTTCATCAAATACTAATTTTTCTCTTGTCAATGGATCAATAAATGGATGAATTAATTTCATAAAAGTCCAACCTAACCATGGAATGTTTGTTAATAATGCTTTACCCAATCTTTCTGGATAATGTGTTTGTAAAATATGTAAAACTTGTCTACCAGTACCAATTGGAGGGATTTTACCACCATGAGTATTTGGAACATCATCATATTGTTTGAAATCAATTAACAAAGCTAAAGAATCTTGTCCTGGTGGCATATAATTAATGACTCTTTCCAACATGAAAACTAAATGTTGAACTTGTCTAAATGAACCTTTAGTATTTTGTCTACCAGGTTTTAAATATAAAATTGGTCTTGCATCATTTTCATAACCAAGGATAACCTCTTTACCAGTTTCATTTTCTTCAGCTACTAAATCAGCAGTAACTATATCATTTTCACCGGTAATACCAAATTCTCTTCTCCAAGATAAAGAACCTTCAATTCTCTTTATACATTCATCAGTATCCCATTTAGTAGCTCTTAAATATCTTAAAAAACAATCTTTTGTTAACCAAGACTTTTCATGAGCACTTAATTTAGCTTTGATTGTTGGTTTTGTTTCTGTTGTGTAAACTTCTAAATCAGGGTTTTGAAAATGTTTTAATATTAAATTATATTTAATTTGTTGTTCTTTAGTCAATTCCACAGGTTTTGGTATTTTTGAAGTTGATGGTAATGTAGTGAAAGGAATATCAGTTTTAACTAGCTTTGAAGCATCGACTTTAGGCTCGTCGCCCTTTTTCTTACTAAAAAGAGCCATTATTTATACAATTAGATCAATAAGAAGTATTAAAGAGTTTATTTAGTTTAATAAAAAAGTTGGAAAAAACACCAAAAATTAATTCACCATTTTTTAATCAAATATTAATAAGAAATTGTTAATTCCGAGCCGAAAACAAGAGATATAACATTCCGGTTCCGTTCCGAAGTGTTTCCGTTTCCGAGACAATCACCTTTGTTGAGGGTATATGAGCTGGTGAAGCTGGTGATGTTGGTCAAGTTAATACAACATATACCACTACAAAAGGAAAAATAGAAAAATTAAGTATATTAGTTGAATAAATAATTTTTATATAATGACAGTTGATTACCTATTTAATGTTCACAACTTAAGGCATTATCTGCTGGATCATCAAAACGTATCCAGTCTTCAAATCCATCTTCAAACTCTTCTTGTAATTTTTTTTCGATCTGTATAATGTTCTTATTCTTCTTACAGATTTCAATATACTTGTTAAACTCTTTATCTGTAAGCAAACATGAATCCATTAAAGCTTTTAATTTCTCTTTATTAATCTTCAAACCAATAAAAACAATTTCTTGTCTTCTATCCTCGAATTGACCTTGGAAATCTTTCTTAATCAAAGCAATAGCTCTTGGATCTTCCGGCCAATATTCTTTTCCTGTAATACCAAACCATGGAATACCACCTTTAATTGTTAACATCATACCAGCACTTGACCATTCACCTCTAATAATATGACGAGATGCTAACCAAAAGAAACCTTTAGATCTTAAGAGTGGACCAAAAGCACTTGCATTCTTATTCTTTAATAATTCAGCTTGTGATAAATCATGTTCTTCTTCTTCTTCTTCTTCTTCTTCGTCATCATCATCAACGTCGTCGCCTTCTTCGTCACTTTCAGCTTTTTCTTCTTCATTAACTTGTTCTTCTTCTTGGTCTTTCTCTTCTTGACCATCTTCATTTTCATCATCAATATACTGATTTTGTTCAATTACAAAGAACTTATTATTAATCATATCAAATAGCCTTCTTGGATGAAATGGTTTTCTAGCAGTATATACAAAATTATTGATACCATATTCTTCCGTTTCAGGTTTTGGCGCTAATTTTTGACTTGGTTCATTACCATAAAAACCATCTCTAACAGTCATTTCATTTATACTTTGTAACCAACCAGCACTTGTGCAAGCTTTTTCAAAATCATAAAGACCAGTATTAAGAACATCACTTGGTTTAACTTTACAAAAATCTGTTGTAATAAGTTTAGCAACTGGATTTAATGAATGAATAATTTTTCTAATTTTCTTTTGTTTCTTTTTTGAAATTAAAGAAATTTTATTCATAATAATAACATCACTAAATTCAATTTGATCACACATTAAATCTGTTATTGTTCTATCAGCTTCATTTTGACCACTATCACCATATCTATCAATAAGAAATTCAGTTGTTTCAAAATTTGTTAAAAAATTATGAGAATCTAAAACTGTAACACAAGTATCTAATTTAGCTAAATTATTAAGACCACCAATAGAAATAATTTCTTTCAAAACTTGAGTTTCATCTTGTGTAATTGTATCATCATTATCCAATAAAGCTTGAGTAAATTCTGTTGTAAAAGTTTCAGCAACTTGGTTTGGTTCACTAATACCTGTAGATTCAATAATAATATAATCATATCTTCCAGATTTAGCTAAAGAGACCAATTCTTCTAATAAATCTCCTCTCAATGTACAACAAATACAACCATTTGACAATTGAATCAACTTTTCTTGCTTTTGTTTAATCTTGTGATTATTTGAGATTAAAGAAGCATCAATGTTAATAGAAGCCATATCATTAACAATAACCGCTATCTTTAAACCATCAGAATTGGTTAAAAGATTGGTAAGTAAAGTAGTTTTACCAGACCCTAAGAAACCTGAAAGTAGAGTGATTGGGATTGGACTTGATTCTTTTCTAACAGGCATAATGCTATTTTTGGTTTTTTTTTCTTTATAATAACTATTAAAATCAAATCAAAAAGTAAAAAAATGAAGTTTTATTCTTACAGAAACAATTTATAGTTGAAAAACTCTTTCATGAACTAACCACAACGGTGTATATAACCTATGTTGTATACACATTGCTATATACTGTTGTTGAATAGTTTATCTACATTTTTTTTTTTTTATTTCATAATCGTTCTATCTGAAGCTTTAAACTTTAGACAATGAAGTGTTAACCACAACAGTTAAAATTTAACCAATCAGAAAAAGGTTTTTCTGAATTACTAAAAATTTTATTATTTAATAATACTTTATTTTGAGGAAACACAGACTATAATCAATAAATCAGATAATATAAAAGCTATTATTAATACAAATATCTGATACATTAGTGGTTAACCACCTTGTATGTTAAATCTTTTATATTTTTTAAGGGTTTGGCCTTTTGGCTGGAGAGAAATAGACTAAATTCAACCAACTATCAAACCTTACCATATAAAAAATTTAAGGCATGTTGATTATTTGTAGCCTTATAACCTTGTAACCTCATGGTTGTTTTTATTTGTAACTCTTTGCCCACTAAAAGCACACATGAGAAATGGTTTGTAAGATTAAATCTTTATAATTTTCAAAATTATTTTCGAGAAATCATCTTCTATTTATCTACATTCAATAGAAATAGATCAAATAAAGAAGTTCATAACATTCATCAAGGTTCTAAAATTAAAAATATAACATCAATATGGCAGGTTTTTTAACAAATAATCTGTTGAGTCCTCATTTTCCTTCTCTAATTGTCTACTTGCATTTTTTAATGTACTTTTATCAAACCCAAATATTTCTTCTAATTGTTTTGTAATGTCTTTTTCTGTTAATAAATCACTGGTATATGTCTTCTTTGGAGATCTTTTACGATTCACTGTATTACTATCCATTGGGTTTGTAAAATTTGTCGTATATCTTTTGTTTTCTCTTGATTTCTTCAACAAAGACTCATAATATCTATTTTGTGATTCTAACTTTTCTTCTAAATCTCTAATATCAGATCTATACTTAATATTTTTTCTGTGGATTGCATCATAACCCAATTCAATGAAATCAAGATATTCATTTAATTCATCTAATTCCGCTCTCATTTTTTTTGAATCATTATCATGTTCATCAATTTCACGACCTTGGTTCTTGATAATTGATTTATATTCTATTAGTTTAGATTCTAGATATTGAATTCTTTCCTTTAATAAGGAAATCTCATCATCTCCAAAATGATTTTCTTTAACAGATGTATTTCTATATTTCTTCAGAAGTAAATCTAAATCTCTTGATGGTGATTGTTGGTTGATTTTGTGGTTAATAGGTGATTTTGAATTTGAACCTAATTTTGTTTTTAACTCAGGTATTTTAGTTCCTGATGTAGACAGACCCTCTGATTTGCCTCTCTTGTTAGGGCTAACGGTGAAATTTGATGGATCTTTGATATCAATTTTATCATTATTTTTTGACAAAGTAGCACTGGTACCTGGTCTTGACAAAAATCTGCTCAGGAAAGATTCTCTCTTTTCAGCATTCTTTTTGGATTCTTGATTATAAACATTTCTATCTATGTATTTTAAGTTCTCTTTATTTAGTACACTAGAATCGACTTCAAACCTCATACTCTTTGTAGGAGAATTAAGGAATAACTTGTTAAAAGTGTCATCTGGATCATTTCTATTTGATGGCTTTAAAGCAGCTCTCAACCTTTCACGTGACTTTCTCTCCTCTTTCCTTATATTTGATAAAGTTCCATAGTCATATGAATAATTTTGGTTTCTATTTGGTGATATTGAGGCCATTCTTTATATAGTGTATGTGTTTTTTTAATAGTGGAAGTGAATCGTTTATTTACCTATTTTATTTTTGTTTACATTTTTTTGCTTTTTTGTGTGCAAGGGAAAAAAAATAAAAAATAAAAGTAAAAATAAAAACAAACAAAACAAAACAAAACAAAACAAAACAAAACAATCTTTCATCTTACTACTAAAATACTATACAACACCTTAGTTGGACCCCATTAAAAGGAGTTATATAATTGAGTGAAGAATTGCCATGTCATGGCCAACCAACTAAGTAAATTCAATAGTCCTTCAAGAAGAAGTTACATTAGACCTCAAGACTTCTTTTCAGAAAATTATCAATCAAAAGAAACTATATTAAGTCAAAACAAAGCATTAGCAAAGAAATCATCCTTTTTAATGACAAAAATTACAGATTTAGAGACTAAGATCTCTGAATTGATTCAAGAGAACTTAGAACTACGTGTTATCAACGCAAAAGCTGAAGATGAAAAGAAAAAATGGTTAGAAGAAAAATTAAGCTTAATAGAAACAGGTGTTAGCCAGCGTTTTGAAGAAATGTTCCAAATATTTTCTAGTATTAGATCAAATGAAGGCTTACCTGAATCAAAGTTTTCATTTGGAAACGTTGTTGCAAATGTTTCCACTAGTGGATCTTCAGAAAAGACAGTTTCATTCAGCGATGTTAGATCACCACCACCAAGATCTAGGGAAGAAAAAATTAAAGAGAGAAGAAGAAAAAGTGCAAGAAGAGAATCTATTTACATTCCATCTCAAGATTCACCTAAGAAAAATTTAGTAGAACCAGAAACAATAACTGTTGATGACAAATTAGATAAGGATTTTAATACACCAAGCGTCTTTAATGATGAGTCTACAGAAATTAGAAATGAAAAATTAAATATTAACAATAGCTCTTTAAATCACTATAAAGAACAGCGCCATCATGAACACAATTATGATATACAAATGGATGATGACAATCTTGCAAACTTTTTACAAGAACCGAGTGTAATTGATAGTTCAAAGGATGGTGAATTCAGTAATTCATTTAATGATACATCAATAGCAGAAGAAGATGAACCAGTTGAAGAAACAGATATATATGAACAAACTACTTCACTTAGTCAAAGTAGTGGAACTTTGTCTGAAAATGAAATAAGTGCATTAGAAATGGCTACAAGTCTTTCGCCAATCAAGCTTTCACCAATCCCATCAAACTCTTCTCTCAAATTCTCAGTTTATCAAGATGAAGATGATAATAGTAATGATAAATATAAAGATAATGACAACCCAGTTGCTACCACTTCAAAAATAACGAAAAAAATACAAAGATTGGCACAAGAGTCAGTTACTTTACCATCCCAAGAAAAAGGAAATATAAATATACCACAAGTTAAAAATGCTGAAGAAATTGAAAAAGATAAAGTTTCTGAAATCATTTCTGTATCTGATAAGGTTAAACATACCAAATCTAAGAAAGTTAAACAAAAATCATCAATTGATGATTCTATGCCTGAATCATTACAAGTAGAGTCATCTCAACCAAGAAGAACAAGAGGTAAGCAAATCAATTATGCAGAACCTTCTTTGAGAAAAAAAATGAGACGTCAATCTGAAAAGTTCACTGATGCAGTGGTTTCACCTATATTGGATGGAAGTAAAGCTGAAAATAAAGATGATATTCCAAATCTACAACTGAATGTAAGTGATGAAAAGTTAAACGATGAAACTTCAGATACAATGGCTAATATGCAGAAGAACAGTTTAGAAGAGCAAACAGAAGATATAAATCATGATCAAGATGCTGATCTATCAAGAAGCAGAATTATGAAAAGTGCTAGCAAAACAAGAACTATTTTAATACCTCAAGTTTCAGAAACAGTGTCTGTATTTACCTCATCAGAAGATTCACCAGTAAAATCCAAAAGAAAACATTCTATCACACATGTTGGAAGAAATGATAATAATGTTACTAAAAGAAGAAAACCATTAGGTGAAATTAAAACTTCCACAAACTCAAATATCAATAAAAATTCCAATGTTAAAGATAAGAAAAAGCTGAATATTTTCCTGGATATTGATCATGATGAACTGTCTGTTTTCGATTTGGTTGAAGAAGCTGCTGTTGGTGTACCAAAGACTTACAAAAAGAATCCTGACATTACAACAAAAAGAAGGTCTAGTGGTGGTTCAAGGCGTCATAGTTTACTGCACTAAATGTCCAGTTAATTGTATAATATAATTTTATAATAGTTATTTCGTTTTTTATTTTTATAAATAGTATTAAAAATGAAACTAATTTTTACTGAAACGAAAGAAAAACATTAATTATAAATTAGACACTCATGTTCATTGCAATTTTAGCATGTGACTTATAACCAATAATTTCGAAATCTTCATATTTAAAGTCATCAATGCTAGTAATGTCACGTTTGATCTTTAATTTTGGAAATTCAAAAGGTTCTCTATTTATTTGTTCTTTTAAAGCATCAACATGATCTGAATAAACATGAGAATCACCCATAGTATGAATAAATTCACCACAATCCATACCAACTACATGAGCAATCATCTTTGTTAAAAGAGCGTATGAAGCAATGTTAAATGGAACACCAAGACCCATATCACAACTTCTTTGGTATAATAAACATGATAATTGGGGTTTACCTTCTTTTGGGAAATTGACATAAAATTGTGAAAAGACATGACAAGGTGGTAAAGCCATCTTTGGGAAATCTGGTGGATTCCAAGCAGACATGATAATACGACGATCATATGGATTAGTTTTTAATTTATGAATAACATCAGCAAGTTGATCAACACCTTGACCAGTATAATCAGCATCACAATCAACATATTCAGCACCAAAATGTCTCCATTGGAAACCATAAACTGGACCTAAATCACCTTCACGTCTTTCAGTTAAACCTAATTTATCTAAATATTCACGACTACCATTACCTTCCCATATCTTAACACCTTTTTCACTTAACTTTTTACCATCAGTACAACCAGCAACAAACCATAAAAGTTCTAAGATGATAGCTTTAGTAAAGACTTTTTTGGTAGTAAGTAAAGGAAATGTATCATCTTTTAAGCTAAACCTTAATTGTGGTGGTGAAAATATAGATAAAGTACCAGTTCCAGTACGATCTGGTCTATGTTCACCTTCATCTATGATACGTTTGCAAAGGTCTAAATATGCTTGTTCTTCTAGATTTGTGGAAACTTTTTGTTTCTTTGAAACATCTTCTTCTTGTGTCATGATATATATATAATTTTATGAATGAAAATAGAAAACGGAGTAAAGTTAAAGAGATGCTGGGTTAAAATTGTTTATTTATTTATTTATTTTCATTTTTTGAACATACGCCAAAAAAAAATTATAAAAAAACGCGAAACAAATTTTCACGTGACATCATGTCTGATGTCTGGATGTTTAAAATATCAGATGGCAAAAAGCAAAAATAAATAAAAACATTTGATCTTTTGAGTGTACATTTATTTGAATCTAATCCATTTCTTGAGATAGATTAACAAAGTTATATACCTTATAAACTTTTGTCTCTTCTATTTTAGATTGTTATTTATCAGTTAAGGCTACAATGAAACCATTTTGGATGCACACAAAGGTGCAGTCTATGTTTCCAAAGTCCGTATTCCGTTCTTGGTCTTCAACTGCATCTGCAAACAATTATAATACATTAAGAAGATCTAATCATGCTATTAGATCAATATCATCATCAACACCATTGTTACTTTCTTCATATAAACCAGTTGCAGCACACTTGGTAGCAAGATCTTCAAATGTGGTAACATCTCATAGATTATTTTCATTCACTGCAATCCCTAAAGTAATAGGGAAAGTTATCAAAGTTCCAACATATATAGGTGGTGGATTAGCTGCTGCAGGAAGTTACGTAGCATACAAGGTTGAAGAAGCTTCAAACTACACTAACGATAAACTGAGCCAAATTAAAGATATTGGTAATAGTGCCTATGATAAAGCATCACAATTCTTTAGTGGGTTTGAACTTGGAGGTAGTGGAGATGCAAGTGGTGGTGGAAATGGAAATGGTGATGGTAATGGCAACGGTTCAGATACTGCGGCAGGTCTAACAGCAGCTGCTATTGCTGTTTCTAAAGAAAATGAAGAAGAACAAGAAGTAGAAGATAAAGAAGAATTGATTGATCAAGAAGATGATGATCAAGAAGAAGATGATACAGATGATCAAATCTTAAATTTAACAAGACAAATGATTGAAATCAGAACATTACTACAAGAAATTGATAGATCTTCTGATACATTAAAACTTCCATCAATTGTTGTTATTGGATCTCAATCATCAGGTAAATCATCTGTTTTAGAATCTATTGTTGGTCAAGAATTTTTACCAAAGGGATCTAATATGGTAACTAGAAGACCAATAGAATTAACATTAATTAATACTCCTAACACAGCTGCTGAAACAGCTGACTTTCCAGCTTTGAAGATGTTCAATTTAACCAATTTTCAAGAAGTTCAAAAAATTTTATTTGATTTAAATATGGCTGTTCCTGAATCAGAATGTATTTCTAATGATCCAATTCAATTAACAATCAGATCACCATCCATTCCAGATTTATCATTAGTTGATTTACCAGGTTATATCCAAATTGAAGCTGCAGATCAACCAACTGCTCTAAAAAATAAGATTAGAGATTTGTGTAACAAATATTTAGAAGCACCAAATGTCATTTTAGCCATTTCCTCTGCAGATGTTGATTTAGCAAATAGTGCTGCTTTAAGAGCTAGTAAAACTGCTGATCCAAAAGGTGAAAGAACTATTGGTGTTATTACAAAATTAGATCTTGTTGAACCAGAAGTTGCTAGATCTATTTTATTAAACAAAAAATATCCATTAAAGATGGGTTATGTTGGTGTTATTACAAAAGCACCAAGTAAATCATTATTTAGAAAAAGCACAGGTCATGACGCTTTTGTTGCTCAACAAAATTTTGAATATACTTATTTAAAAACACATAAGAAGGAATTGCAAGATTGTAATATTTCAACAAGAATTTTGAAGAAAAAATTAATCAAAGTTTTAGAAAGAACCATGTCAATGTCACTTGGTCCAACAGCTAACTTAGTTCAACAAGAACTTGATGAAGCTGGCTACAAATTTAAAGTTGAATTTAATGATCGTCAATTAACACCAAAGACATATTTAGCTGAAAATGTTGATGCTTTAAAATTAGCTGTTAAAGAGTTTAATGAACATTTTGGTAGATCAGAATTAAAATCAATTTTAAGAAATGAATTAGATCAACAAGTTTTGGATTTATTAGCTGCTAGATATTGGAATAAATTAAGTGATAAAGATGTTTTTGAAAATGAAAGAAATACTAAGATTTTGATTGAACAATTAACGGAATTAAATGATGCAAAGAAAGAAGATCCATACTGGTCTAAAAAATTAGAATTAACTACTAGTTCATTGACAAAATTAGGTGTCGGTAGATTGTCTACTTCTTTAATTACAAATGCTGTTCTATCAGAAATTGATAACATTGTTGATCAAACACAATTGAAAAATCATCCATTAGCTAGAGAAGTTGTCAAAGAAGCAGCCCAAAGTGTTTTAAACTTCAGATTTAGTTCTACTGCAGACCAAGTTGAAAATTGTATCAAGCCTTATAAGTATGAAGTTGATGTTGAAGATCGTGAATGGATAACATCAAGAGAACACTCAATTCTGTTGTTGAGAGAAGAATTAAATCAAGTTAATAATAAATATCAATTATTAAAAACTTCCATTGGTGGTAGAAAATTATCACAAGTTATGAAATATTTGGAAGATGGTGGTAAAAATAATGAAGAAACATTAGGATTTTCACAAGTATTGTTAAACAGAGGTAAAGAAGCATTGTTCCTAAGAGATCGTTCTATTATCTTGAACCTGAGATTAAAGGCATTGAAATCAAATTCTTGTAAAGTCAAGGATAATAAATTTAAATGTCCAGAAGTGTTTTTAAATGCAGTTAATGATAAACTTACTACAACAGCAGTTTTATTCTTAAATGTTGAATTACTAAGTGATTTCTTCTATAAATTTCCAAGAGAGTTGGATGCTAAATTGATACAAAACTTAAGTGATGATCAAATTGAGAAATTTGCTAAAGAAGATCCAAAGATCAAGAGACATATTGAATTACAACAACGTAAAGAATTATTGGAATTGGTTCTACAAAAGATTGATGGCATTTTAGCATTCCAAAGAACAAAATCTAATGGCAGAGGTAACTCAAACAATTCAATAAGTGATACTTTTAGTGGACTTAGATGGCGTTAGAATGTAATTGATTATCACTGATTTAGTTGAATAAATCCTTAATGAATTTATGAATAGATATGATCTTGTTTCCAATCGTTTTATCACATATTATCATGACTGCTATTTGAGTTTGCCTTTATTATTGTTATAACTTTCAAATTTTCTATTTTTATCTGCATGCTAACTTAATTTTTAATTTTTTGGTCCTTCTTCCAATTCTTTTTTTCTGTCTATAAACTTTTTTGTCTTTCTCAATCTTATATATATGAACCATTATAGTCAGTGTCTATAGACTATCTAACTGCTTTGAGTAGTATTATTTTTAGTTAATTTGATTTTTATTTATGCTTGCTTATTAAACGTTTCCAAAAACGGTAAAATCTTAAAACACGAGAAAAACGACACGTTAAAAAAATGTTGACAAAAAAAAAATTCCAAATTCTAACAGTTTCAGTTTGAAGAACAAAAGCTTAATATTTGAAGCATTCATTGATATTTGGTAGTATTGCTATAGATCCATCTATATATTGAATCATTTAACTTACGAAGGAGATATCTGGAAATGACATCCATACTAAGATATAAAAATGATGCTAAGCGTGGTATCAAGTATACCATTATGGTAACTGGGCCTTCAGGAGTAGGAAAGACAAGTTTCATAAATTCATTATTAGATACAAAGTTATTACCTCATAAATTCCAACCTATTGGATCAACACCAGAAGAGCCAGTTGTTATAAGTTATAGTGGGGACTCTAGTTATGCGTATGACTCGAGAGAATTCAATCCTAATCGTCAGTATACAGAACCAACTATTTCGATAACGTCAAGTTCAATTGAAATTCAAGATGAGGATGAATCAAAAATTTTATTAACAATAATTGACACTCCTGGTTTTGGTGATAATCTTGATAATGAAATCTGTTTCAATGAAATTGTCTCATTCTTAGAACAACAGTTTGATTATGTGTTAGCAGAAGAAACAAGAATTAGAAGAAATCCAAAGTTTATTGATACAAGAGTCCATATCTGTCTTTATTTTATTGAACCAACAGGTCATGGATTAAGAGAATTAGATATTGAATGTATGAAAAGAATGAGTAAATATGTTAATATTTTACCTGTCATTGGAAGATCTGATTCATTCACACCACAAGAATTAGCACAATTTAAAAAGAATATCCTTTTAGATATTGAAAAATATAATGTTCCAACATTCGAATTTAATTATGATGAAGAAGAAGATGATCCTGAAATTATTGAAGAAAATATATTGTTAAAGAAATTACAACCATTTGCAGTTATGGGTGCAGATACTAAAGTTGAAATTGATGGAGAAACAAAATTTGTTAGGCAATATCCATGGGGTACTGTTGATATTGAAAAGTATTCAGATTTTACTAAGGTCAAGAATGTTCTATTTGGTTCACATTTCCAAGATTTTAAAGATTTAACAACAAACTTCTTATATGAAAACTACAGAACTGAAAAATTATCAAATGTTACAGAGAAAAAGAAGATTAACGAATCAATCACAGCGCCATCATTATCTAACTTGGCATCATTAACTGCTGCTACATCATCTACATTTAAAACAGAGTGTTCAGACCAAGACTCTATTAAAACACCATCTATAAATTCCACAGCATCTTTCAAAATTGATACACAAACTTCACCAATAAAGGAATTATCTAAATCTATAAAGATGGACAATGAATCAATAATATCCTCTATTAAAAATTCACCAAAGATTGATTTCTCTCCAGATCCAAGTAGAAATCAATTAAGAGTAATGAGTGAAACAGTTCCATATGTTTTAAAACATGAAAGAATTTTATCAAGACAACAAAAGTTACAAGAATTAGAAGAAAAGTCAGCTAGAGAATTAGCAATGAGAGCTGCTGCATTAGAAAGAAAGGCAACTGAATTGAAGCAAAGAGAAAAAATGTTAAAGAGTATGAATCTTGGAGGTGGTATAAAGAAAGAAGAGACAATGACAGATTTAGCATCAATCATTAGTGGTCGTGATTAAATGTATTAATCCACATGCTGCTCTCTTTCTATATGACAATTCCTTTCCCTTTTTTGGATTTATATTATTATAAGACGATGTTAACTATTTTTTACTACTCATCTATTTGTAGTGTTACGTACTTATAAAGATAACTTCATGCACAATTTTTAGGAAAATGTTTCATTGCATAATATAGTAATTTATATTGTAATAAAGTGTAAATCTATACATTTGTTGTTTGAATGTTAAACGATACTGAAGGGTATTTAGTTACCTCAGGTGTAACAATACTATCAATACCAAAACTTTTTAAGATACCTCTAATTACACCACTTGGTAACCAAAGATATGGTTTTGACTTTTTCAAAGTATCCTTTAAATCCGTAGGACTTTGGTAATTATTAAATATTTTGAAATTATGATCAATCAAGACAAATGTACCTCTATGATTAGTTCTTAAATTATCCATTTGTTTTGAGTAAAGAGTTTTCCAAACATCACGGCAAACAAACTTCATTATATTTAAAAGTTCTAAATTCTTTAAAATTTCATTATTTTCATTATTATAAATCAATATTTCAGATAATCTTATACCAATTGAGTAACCATATTTTTCAACTTTATAACTTATTTGATCTGTATTTAGTAATGAATCTTCAAATATTTCAACACCACCGAAATGTTCAATCTCTGTTATGTTCAATTTGTCTTTAAAGTCTTTTGTAAGCTTCAAATCTTTATCATTATCATTTAAGTCTACTTCAGTATTTGCACTATCATCTGTTGATAGATCTTTGATTGATATTGCTTGTGATGATAGATCTTTTGTTGTACGAATTGCTAAAGGTACAATTTCATTCATCAACAACTCTACACAAATTGAATTCATTTGTGCACCTATTGTGTCTTGTGCATTTAAATTAGCAGCATTTCCTGACATCTTTTAATTTAGTTTGATGTTCTGGTATTTCTATTATTCTTCTTTGAATAGCTTTATTGGTGAATCTATAAGATAATTTTGTTTGTTGTTTTCGTGTTTTTTCAGCAAAGGAAATTCTAGTAAAAAACGTTTCTATAAGCTTTCTTAACAAGAATAATGATGAATGTGCAGGAAACAACTAAACATTCAGGTATATAGACCCTCTTAAAATTGCCAGGTTGTATATAAATCAAAAACTAAAACTTAACTTCTCTATTTTAGAACGATTTTGAAATCATTTATAAAGTGCATCACGTGATCCGGAAATAATTTATTACTTAAATCCGTGTGCATAATCTTTATAAAATTATCCTCAATTTTTACTAATTTAAATCTTAAAATATATTTGATGGTATTTAGCAGCTGTTGAGCATGTTAAGCTTGATCCAGCTCCATCTTTTAAAAATGATGTGGATTTTTAAATTAATTTTAACTAACTTCAAAATTTTAAAGTACCTATATGCTCCTTGAAAATTTTGGTTTTCTGGATTTTTAGAACTTTAGTTTTAGCAGATTTAAACTAATAATGATACTATTTAGGTATTGTTTCTTTCCAAATTTTAGATTTCAAATCTTTCTTATATAGCATTTTTTTTGTGTAGACTGAATTTAATTAATTTTATCAAGAAATATTGTACGACAAATTAGATTTCTAGCTAATAAAAATATTAAAAATTAATTAGTTCTTGATTTGGTTTATTAATGAGCAAAAAATTGAAAAAGAGTTGCGCAATTAAATAATCTAAATATGTTCAATAGAATTCAACGATATAGCGTTTATTCAACACTTTTTCTAATGTATCTTTAAAAAGATCTCGTAATAATGCTTAGTTTTCGATTTAAGCATATTCAAAATAACCAGAATCTAGTATCTATAACTTAGAATAAAAGCGAAACATTTTTCAACATTACATACTATGAGTTGTTAGTTGATTAGTTTTAATATATATTAGAATTTTAAAAAAAATCATCATCTATTCCGCTCTATATCATTAATATCACAAAGAATTTAATAATTCATTTCTATCTTATAAGTACACGGTTCACGTTACTCATGTGTTTCATTAATATTAAAGGATTTCAATTGACCATAATGTTTTTAAATGTAAAGCTATATTAATAATAGATTGTTCCCCATTGTATTATTGATACTTTGATTAGAACTTACCATTAACTACCAAATTTTTAATCATATCTTTACCAGTTAAGTATGCTGTCTTACCAAAGGCATGAGCATCTAATGTTGAACTAATCATGTCTAAGAAACCAAATGGTAACATAGCTGGGATCCAACCTTGAGCTAATTCTAAAGCAAATGCACCTGATGGCATAGCGTATTGTTTAGCATAACCTTTTGGTAAATGATGGGTTTCACCTGGTAAATAAACTTCTGGATATAAGGCGCCTGGTAAAGCAGCAGTTTGTTGGCCAGTCAAAATTGTGAAATAATCATCAGCAAAGTGAACACCAGTATGGCCTTCAGTACCAACAGCAGATCCAAAGAAAATTAAATATTCTGAAATTGAAGCATGTAAAATAAACATAGTACCCATAGCACCACCAGCATTGTTATAAACCCAGTCATCAAAGTTCAATGGATTAATAATATCACCATATTCATTTTTTAAAACTAAAGCCAGGTCTTCTAATAGGGCAGTAGTATTACCATCTGTATGTCTTGCAATAACTTCATTTGATATTCTGTTTAAAGTAGCTGGATCAAAAACATATTTTGAAGGTAACCAATTGATGAACAAAAAGTTGAAGATATAATAGATGATTACTGGAAGGGATAAGTAGAATAACTTCATTGTAAAATTGTCTTCTCTTTGTACTCTTGTGTTAAACGTTTACAAGAAACCAACAGGATGAGTTGATTAATTTATGTCTCGTGTCTCGTTTAAGTTTTCGTAGTCGTTTAGTCGTTTAAGTAATTTTTTTGGAAAATGTCCGGATGTTTAATCAGATCTTACGTAATATTACAAAATTTAAAATGTTGGCAAAATGACAATATTTAAATTGCCTTTATTTTGAAATTGGTTAAAGAAAACAACCAAATAGACAATAAATCAATCTAATAATGTCATCTGCTGCGTTTTTAAGAGTAGCAGAAATAGCTGCTAATGCTGATTTAAATCAACAAGAAGAGATATTAAATCTATTAAAAGAAAATTGCAGAGATAATGAGAAACTGATCTATTACGCAAACGCTCTCATAAAGCAACATTCTTTACCTATAAAGGCTATTCTATTGTCATTTATTAACTACATTGAGAATGATACTTCACTTAATCTTGGCAGAGAAACTATTTACAAAAAGCTCATTCAATTATTTTCACCTCCTACAACAGTTGTTTCAGTTCCTCTAATGAAATGTATTATCAATTTAGCCAATATTTATGAATCAAAAAAACAATTTAATGAGGCTTATACTGTATTAAAAACACTTAATATTGACACTTTAACACAAGATTTTGATTCAATATTAAAATATAAGAAGTTTAAAATTGAACTTAATTCAAAAATTGCTAAAAATTGTATACAAATTAATGATCTTGAAAATGCTGAAGCTTATATCTCAAGGATAATCCCATTGTTACCAGACTTAAAGAATACTGAATATGAAGATACACTGATGAATGATGCTTACAGAATCAGTGTTGAAATAATGATTAATATGGGTAAGTGGTTAGAAGCTAGTTCTAGATTATTGCTACTTGATAATGATTTATTTGATTTAGAGACCGTTAAATATGCAATTTTATCTCAATTTAATGATTCTAAAATCAAACTGTTTAAGAAAATCTCAGAATCCGATCACATAATACCCAATATCTTAAGAACATCTCCACCTGTCTATTATGTTTTTGAAAGAATGTTGAACCAAAGGATTGTTTATTACACTGAATATAATGACCTACTACAGACTTTAGTTTCAACTGGTAATTATAATACTGATTCAGAGAACAACGTATCTGAAAATTATTTGGAAAGTTCTTTAATAAGAGCAATTCTTGAAAACAATTTAAATGCTGCTCTTGGTATATATGAACAAAAATCGCTCGAATCTTTTGCAGGAATATTGAATGTTTCTACTGAATTGTTAGAAAATGTTGCTACAGAAATGATTAGAGATGATAGACTTCATGCAAGCATCGATGATGTCGATAAGCTTATAATATTTGGTCAAAAGAGAAGAGTTAATCCTTTGAACTCTTGGAATGAACATATAGTGGATTGTTGTTCAATTTTAGATGAGATCGTGGACAAAATAGCTATCAAAGAATCAGAGTCTGCTGAAGGAAACAAGTAATGATTTATAAGTGCCAATGAATGAAAAACCTTTTTAATGAGTTAAATGAATAACAACTGTAATTGATCTTCTAATGAATATTTGTAATATAGGGAGTACTACAGGTGTTTTAGTCATGTCAAAGATTAAATTTATTATTAAAGTAGAGTATTGTATGAAAATTAATATTAGTATAAATGTAGAGAAAAACAATGAAATTAGATTCTGGAAATAAAATATAGAGGATATAAAAAAACAATATAGCTTTTTTCAGAGTATAAGAATGCCTATTACTTTTTTTATTTAAAGCTCAGCGAATGATATAATACATGTAATGGTAGGTGTTTAGTTAACCAGAAACCATGGAAACTAATTAATTATCAACAGATCAACAGAAACTTGATAATTCTAATAATGATTTAGCTACACCCATTGAACCAGGTGTTGATGTATACAGTCTTTTAGTTGGAGAAGACATTATTAGATCACCTTGTTCATCAGTTTTTCTTCTAATTGGTGTTGTTTTTTCAACCAAATCTTCAATTTTAAGAGAGCGACGTTGTTGTGACTTGTTATAAGTTTGAGAGCAATTTGAGTATTCTGCTATTCTTGAAAGTGATGCATGTGAGGTAACAGTTTTAAATTCATGTGATGGTGGATTCATGGGTTTTTTGAACATAATTTTTTTAGAATGTAAAGTACTATGAGAAAAGTTATGATTTAATGGATTTGGTTGTGAGAGATCCTTCTTATTTATTGGAGTTGATGCAGCTAATAAACTAATATGACGAGTAAATGATGGTGTGACAGCTAATTTCTTAGAGTGAAGTGGTCTTGAATTTGTTAAACTATCTTTAGTATCAATGTTATTAACATTTATTGATATTGACGGTGTTATCTGTTCATGCTTTTTGAGAATATCAGAAACAGGAACCTTGATTTGATCTGTACATAATTTATAATATGCTAATTTCAATCTATATTTTAACTTCAATGCATGTTTCTTAGAATCAGTTGATAACTTTTGTTTTTGAATAGCATGAACTTTGGCAGCAGCAGCAAGTGATGGAAACGCAGTCAAACAACTTTTACTTTTTGATAAAGAAGGCTTGAGGTTGAATGAGTTGATCACAGGTCTATTCAATCTATTGATTGATAATGATTGCAATGGCGCTCTTTCAACTGTTGACATTTTTTATATGTTTATATTTTTTAAAGGGTATTTGTTTATAATTTTTTATATTTTTTAAATCAAGAGAATGAGACGGTAAAATTAAAGTGAAAAATGCTAGGTAAATGAATGGAATAATGAAGAAGAGCTCTTTTAGATAAATTTGGTAAGTATTAGGTTGATAGAATAGCGTCTTCTCTGATTGATGAAATGAAGGGAGAATGTTTTAGTCAAGTTGAAGAAGGTAAAAATCAAAGAGTGAAGTTGAAGTTTGTTTATGTTTCTGCAAAATTTCCAAACTTTTTAATTATTTGTTTTTGTTTTGGTTTTTCCAAATTTAGAAGTCCTCGGAACAAAATCGATGTTTTTTATTTCGCGTCGCGTTCGCTTAAATCACGTGACTCAGTTAAGTTTTAAGGGTCCTTTGCATTTTGACATTTTTGATCAATCCTTTCAGTCTATTAACTAGTTTCTACTCATCATTTCATAATTTAGATATGTATATTAGTATATAGTAATAAAAAAACTTCTACCATTGCATTTTGAATTAGCCATAGTACACTTCAAAGTATCTCTGTAAAAAAGGTCCACAATATTAATTAATTATAGTAAATCCATTTGAGAAACCCATTTTTCTAGTTTGGTTTTGATCTTTTCTTCAATTAAATCTGAACGTCCACTTGCTACCTTCAAGACCAGTTCATTCAATTCAGCACTTCCCAAAATATCAACATGCTCAGCTGTTTTTGCACCACCTCTAATATCAAATCTATCAGGATCATGCTTAATTTCAACAACTTTGACTTCTGAATTACCTGGGTTATAGTTTGCTGAGTTTTTCCATCTATGACACATAGCATGTGAAATAAGAGGTATTGTTCCATCACCGTCTGTGAAAAAGACTGAATCTGGGTTTCCAATTGCGATGGACACATTAAGTTGTGACATTTGTTTATCAACTTCTTCTTGATATGTATAAGCTCTTTCTGTTGGTTTATCAAAACCATAGAAACAAAAAACCTTCAAATCAGGAGCATCTGGTAATGCTGCTTCTAGTGGGTTTGACCATTTAGAATGGTCATTGTTATTTAGTAATAACTCTTCAGCAGTAGTTGAAGAGCCATACGAGTATTGTTCACGAACTCTATTCTTAAACCACTCTGGGGAATTATCCAAAATGAAATCAATACTATCCTCCATTGTTAGATTTTGTTGTGAAAATGTACCAACTTCTTTGTAAAATCTAATGAAGTTACCATATGTATCAGTATTATTATGATATTCATCTTCAACAGAACCAGCTTGAAAATTGCCCCAAATTAAATCACCACCCTTTGGAAGCATACTTGGAATACCACCAAAAGTTCTAAGCATATCTAATCTTTCTCTTCTTCTGAAGAATTTTTCTAAACCATAGATTGCTAAAGCATTTAGTTGAACAGTATCTTTCATTTCACCTGATAAAAGAGCAGGAACAGTTTTTGGAGCACCCAAAAGAGACCCTGAAATATTGATAAATGAATCAACATGTGTATTAACCCAACCTTTTCCTCCGTTACCATAATGTTTACCTTCTGCTTCAACCCATTTCATAAAGTAATATGCAATCTGAGATCCCATAGAATGACCAACTAAAATTACTTTTTCTCCTGTTAATTCATGTTGAAGTTGAATTTGTTGTTTTAATTTTGAAAAATATTGATCTCTTCTTTCTAAATCCAGATATGCTAATCTCCAATCATAAGAAGCTGTAATCATTTTATTTGGTTCATAACCAATTGCTGCCAAATTTTGTAAAACTTTACCCCAAATCCAATAACCAACAATAAAGAAATCTGCAGCTTCAAAACCTTGAGCAGCTCTCATTGTAATACCTGGTGGATCTAAACCAGTTTCTTCATCTAGCATAATATGCTTTAACCAACAAGCTTTATCTAAAAACATGGTTTTAATCATATACATTGAACCCCATAATCTTTTTCTAAAATGTGGTTGTGAAGGACAATCAGGAGTTCCCTCTAAACTCCAGGATTCAATACCAGTTGAAATAACACCTGGGATAATGATAACTGGATGTTTAGCAGTTAATTGATGTTCAGTTTTCATTGCTTTACCAACAGCAAAATCTTCACTAAAATTGCTCTCATCTTCTGAAGCAGAGATATCTTTCATCATAGCTTGTAAACCAACTGGTAATACATCTTTCCAGTCTTCAAAGTATTCTTGAAATCCTTTATCTAAACCATTGAAAGACGTAAACATTTTATCAACCTCATCAGGAACTGCTTGTTTTGCTCCAAAATATAATGCGATTAAAACACCGATAAAAGCACCTAGAAAGAAAACCAATCTTCTTGATTCTTTAAATCCTTTGGCTCTTGGTTTCTTTGAATGTTTGTGTTTAGATGTATGTGATTCCCTATCTGATGTTACTTCACTAACCTCTGTTGTTTTTGTTACGGTGTTTTCATCTTGATCAACACTTTCAACAGTAGTGACCTTCTTCCTTTTCAAAGTCATGGTATAGATGTGGGTATAAGTAATGGATATATAGTATTCTCGATTCCTCAATGGTTGAAGCCCAGAAAACAGAATAACTGATAGTTGAATAGATGTTTAAAAACGTTAGGAAGTAAACAATAATTGTTTATACCCGTTTCATCAAAAATTTTAAGTCATTTTTAAATATACCTAAAGGTTTCTGCCTAACCGTTATCAGTTCTCCGCCTAGAGTTTCTGTCTGCAGCCCGCCTCTTTCTGCCTACAAAAATTAATTTTAGGCGGAGGAAAAATATCTTTCATTTGTTTTTGTTCCTATAAAAAAATCTGTTTCGCAATTATTTTGTTGCTCTTCTTTATCAATAACATCATTACACAGAAATAACTAATAACTCACTTAAACTATTTATAAGGTTGACTTACTTGAACTATTATAAGTTTATTATTCATTACAAGTTAAAAGTTACACATATATATCATTTTCACCTCACCAATTTCAACCTTATTTATATCTATTAAAGATTTGCCTTCCTTTTTTTTTGGTGTCATGTTAAGGTCAACCTTCAATTCATGGAGAGAATATTTAACTCCTGCCTTCCACACTTCTACTTTTAAACAAACTGGTGAAATAACACCTGAAGAATTTGTTGAAGCTGGTGATTATCTTGTTTACAAGTTCCCAACGTGGCAATGGTCTCCAGCTCCACCTAATAAAAGAAGAGATTTTCTCCCTCATGATAAGCAATTTTTGGTTACCAAAAGAGTTCCATCTTATGTCAGAGTTGCTCAATATCTAGGAGTAGACATAGATGATGACGAAGAAGAAGTTAATGAAGACGGATGGACTAAGACCAAGAAACCAAATACAGGAATTACTGAACATAATAAGGCTGCTATTCAAGAAATAGAAGAGATACAAGAAATTAATGATTTAATTGATGTAACTGCTGAGGATTCAGATGAAGATCATGACTTTGCTGGTGAAAATACTCACGATAAGAATAAAAGATCATATGATTTATACATTCATTATTCAACTGCTTATAGAGTACCAAGAATGTATTTAATAGGTTATGATTCAAATGGTAGTCCATTAACACCTGAAGAAATGTTTGAAGATATATCAGCAGATTACAGAGATAAGACAGTTACCATTGAAAAAGCTCCTTTCCTCAATGATACCACCTCTATTTCGATCCACCCTTGTCGACACGCAACTGTCATGAAAGTTTTGATTAATAGAGCTGTAATAGCTGCTAGAAATAAAAATCAGAAAGAGAAGAAATCTAGAAATTTTGACCAAAATTTAATCGATGGTGTCAAAAAATTAGGTTTAGCTGAGAATAAGGATGACAATTTACCAGAAGATTGGGAAGATATTGATCAAGACCAACCATCAGGAACAACTAAAGAAAGAGAAGAGGAAGAAGAAGATGTTGTTAGAGTTGATCAATATTTGATCATCTTTTTGAAATTCATTACTAGTGTTACTCCTGGTATTGAACATGATTATACAATGGATGCATTCTAAGATTTGAAGTAATTATTTGGTGCTAGAAATTGGGAGGTTTAGTTCAGGTTTATTTTGTTTAATTTATAGTTATACTAATCATACAATACATTATAATTTAATTTTGCCCTTTTTTTCCACTTTGTAAAAGATTTGTAAATTTTATGGAGTTTTCTTTTCTTACAAAAAAAAAAAAACATACATAAGACATAGAAAGCTAACTATCTATACCTTCAAGAAAATATAAACACTAAATGAGATTCAAATAGATATCAACATGAGTTCACTAAGGCATTACCAAACTGACAGCAGACCTACAACAGATTTTGAAACTTTACAAGAAACTGAAAGTGCAATTAATGAGCTAAAAAACTTAGAACTACTCCCATTAGTTTTAGATATAGTGGATGAAGTGAATACAGGGAAACTATTACCAAAAGATGTAGACAATGCAGTACGTATATCAACCAAGTATAATTACACATTAAACAGGAATACTAACATCAACAATAGGCTGGTTCAATACGTGTTAGATTGAATAAAGCAAGAGATATATTAAAAACAATTCATGGTTTGTCAGAAACACCTGAAGAAAGAGCTACTAGAGTTGAAAAATTAAATAAGAATATAGAGAGCAAAAACAAGATCTTACAAAAATTTAAACAAATGGTAAGTGAAAGAATTGAATTAAATGATACAGATATACCATCAAATACAATAGAAGATCAAAAGGAAGATATAAAGGATGTTTTAGAAGAACCAAAAGATACCGAAATGTTGTAAGTGATATAATATACACCACCAATTTTAATGATTCAACCTATTATATGAAAAGTTAACTATTTTTAAGTAGTATAAATAAAACCTCATACTACCATCTAAACTTTCCCTGGGCATCTATTAATCAAATATTAGCTTCATTATACCGTTTAGGCACCCATAATCACTACCTATCAGGGTAAATAAACTATTCACGTGATCAATTTGAAAATTTTTAAAAAAATTGTAGGAGAAAAAAAAATATCGACGAAAGTGAAAAAAACGAATTGTTGAAATCTTCACTTTTAAAAGCATTTGTCATTTTTAAAATCTATAAAGAATGTCTGCTCCAACTCCTACTCCATTACCATTAGGAGATTTATCAAAGTTGCCATCCTTTCCAGGTGTCACACCAGCTAAACCACAACCATCTGGTTTCTGGTCTTCAAACCCAATGTTTTCATATTTAAATAATGTCTATAACAATATTGCAGACCATCGTTTATCATTAAACTTAACCAATCCAGGTACTATTGAAAACTTAAACAAAGAAGTCACGAGAGATGTTTTCTTAAGTCAATATTTCTTCACTGGTTTAAGAGCTGATTTAAACAAGGCTTTCTCCATGAACCCTGCTTTCCAAACTTCACATACATTTTCAATTGGTTCAAAATCAATTCCTCCATATGCATTCAGTGCTTTATATGCTACTGATTCCTTCTTTGCTCAAGGTAACATTGATAACGACTTCTCATTATCTGGTAGATTAAACTACAGTTGGGATAAATCTAATGTTTCAAAAGCTACTTTACAAATTGTTAAAAATCAACCAACTATGTTACAATTAGAACAAGATTATCAAGCTAATGACTTCTCTATTAACTTAAAAGCTCTTAACCCATCTTTCTTAGATGATGGTTCATTCAGCGGTGTTGCTGTTGGTTCTATCTTACAATCTATTACTCCAAGATTATCTATTGGTTTAGAAACTGTTTACAACAGACAACCAACTTTACCTGGTGATGCTGCTGTCTCATACGTTGCTCGTTATAACGCTGACAACAAATGGATCTTATCTGCTCAATTACAAGCTCAAGGTTCAATGATTGCCTCATTCTACAGAAAGGTTACTGATTCTGTTGAAGCTGGGTTAGAAACCCAATTAAATGCCCAATTAGTTCAAACTCAATTTGGTGTTCAACCAACCTTAGAAGGTGTTACCACTATTGGTGCTAAATATGAGTTCAGACAATCTGTTTTTAGAGGTCAAATAGATTCAAACGGTAAAGTATCATCATTCTTAGAAAGAAGAGTTTTACCAACTGTTTCCGTCTTATTCTGTGGTGAAATTGATCAATCAAAGAATGAACAAAAGATCGGTGTTGGTTTAACTTTCGAAACTGCTGGTTCTGAACAACTAGCTTTAATGCAACAAGGTTTGATTGATGTCAATGGTAACCCAGTACCAGGTGCTCCACCAATGTAACAAAAATATATTATGGTCAATTTCTAAGTTTTTTATCATGAATTGAATACTAATAAAAATAAAGAACAAAATAAAATAAAATAAAAGAATAAAACAATACTCATGACTTTTATAGTCTAAAATGGATTATTTATTTATTAATCCCCCAAATTAATGAAATCTTTCTTGTCAAAGAATTTACGTTTTTCCACATTCACATTATGAATACTATAATATCTCTTTTTTTGATATAATTTAATTTGTGTTTATAGTTTCAGGTTCCTGTTAATAAAATATGTTGAATATCAGAGATAATTACTGTTTTACTATATTTTAATATTGCTAATGAGTCAAATGTAGACTGAACTCTTTGTGTCTTTACTGTAAAAGTTTTCATTATTTTGTTTAGTGCACATTATTAAAGAAAACACTATAAATCTGGTATATTTAGACCCTACTCTTTCTAACAAGTCTGTAACCCTTCATACTAGTTAGTATTTGGTTATAACTTGTTATTAAAATCTGTTTATCGTTAAAGAATTTAATTTCCTGTTAAAGTAAAGCACTGTACCCCAGATAATTTTTAGACACAAAAAATCAATGATGAACAGCTATATATCAGAATCAAATCCAATTTGTTTATACGATAACGCTCTTAATTATAAATTCCTTGTATTTGAGGACAGAAGACATTTTTTACCCAAACCTCATGAACTTACTTTCGAGATTCATCAACATTCCGATACAAAGTATGAATTATCAGTCTACAGAACTCTTAGTAATTCTAACAATCAATCTTAATCTAGTACAAGCTATTCCATTGATTTAGAATCACAAAATAATAAACCAAATGAAGTTACTCTTCTTTTAAATAAGTCTAATATAAGGATGAGAGTGATTTGCTTTGAGGTTGGAATAAACCTTTTATTATTCGTCATGATTACCACTGGATTCTTAATTTGGAGAAATATCGTACTCTAAAGGCAACAATGAATGTTAAATACCAATAAATGAATGATATCTTACTGTCAATTGATTGAACATGTCTTCTACATCATTTAAACAAAATCTTTCATAAAGCATTAGAACAACTTTTAATTATATATTAATTTTCAAATTTTATGCCATAGAATGTTATTTGCAGTTGTCCGTTTTTAACATTAAACCAATTATCATAAACCTAAAGACCTTTTAATCCATAATCCTTAATATCTGTAGACCTTAAATCATTATTAATTCATTAAAACAGTGTTTTCAAAAAAGATTTGAACGATATATCTATTTCTTCATCATTTGCATCAGCTATACCTGTCATATCACTCACAAAATCACGATCTCTATTGATAATACTTAATATTTCAAGAGATGAATATCTTCTTGTTTCTTTAGCTTTATCTTTTTTTGAAGGTGTTGAATTTAGATTCAATGAATTATATCTTTGTGTCAATGGTGTTGAAGAACTCATTCCTGAAGTATCAAATAATGATCTATTACGAGTTAATGCGATTGAATTACTTGTTGATAAAGAATCTGACCTTGTTTTTGATAACATTAAAGGTTGTGATGAAACTGAAACTGAAGAAGCGGATGATTTTGGTGGTAATAATATGTCATCTGAAGGATCCATCCAACTTTCTGATATATTCAGCGATGTAGAATGTGTTGTATTTGTAACTGAAGATGGATATTCAAATGTGTGTGGAAATATGTCATTAGCAGTCACATAATCTTCATGAGCTGTAGTTGTTTCCATAAATTTATCCAGTGCAAGATTGATCTCTTCATCATCTTCATCACTGTTTTCATTATTGGGTATTAAAAAGGAAGATTTAACTTTTATTGGAGATTTATTTGGTATCATTTCTGGTTCAGATAGTACATTATTATGCAAAATACTTTCATTTTCAACTTCATCATCAAAGCATGCAACTTGTGTGTTTACTGAACTTAATGAAAGTGTAGAATTTGATATTGGTGTATTTTTTTCTATAATCTGTGTTATTATAGGTTCACCAACAGGGTCATTTATAAGTTCATTTGGAATTTTTTGTTCATATTCACTATCAACTTTAGTATTATTAGCTAGTTCACCATCAGATTCTTGATTTTTATTAAAACTTTTACCTTCATCAATATCTTGATTTAGATTTTGTATGCTTTTATCATCATTATCATTCTTGTTATTATCATTATTATCATTAATTTTACTTATTTCTCTTAAAGATTTCATTGTCTTCAAATCATGACTCAGTTCTTTTTCTACTTTTTCAGTAAAATATAAATTTCTAAATTTTGAAACTCTTTTAAAAGTTCCAATAAGATCTTTTATAACTTTATCATCATTTGTATCAACAATAATTCTCCAATATCTTTCTGGATTCATTAAAGGTATTAGAAATTGATGTTGATTAATTTTTAAAACTTTTAATTTAGGTAGAATTGGATAAATAACTGATCCACATTGTAGATAATTTAATGAAGGTTTATTCAATTGATAAATAACCAAAGAACCATAACCAATCAATCTTCCTTTCAAATCATTATCATATTCATCATCTTCAAAGCAAAGAATTTTTGCCTTAGGGAATGTAAATAAGATCTTTTTATCATTAATAGCTTCATCGCTTGACTTTGAAGTTAATTTTTTTAGTTTCAGTAAAGCTTTTCGTCTAGGTGTAAGAGACTCATTTGATACTTTAAATACAGGCTTCAATAACTTTCTAGAGTTTGAAATATCAACTGTATCCTTATTGCGCTCTGTGTTCAGCGCCACAAAGCCAGGGTCAGTTGAAGTAATCATGGGTCTCTAGAAATAGATTACTAGATATGTTTGTTGGATTAAATTGCTTGTGAAATTGATTGTTTTTCTGTTTTGTTTTGTTTTGTTTTGTTTTGTTTTGTTTTGTTTTGTTTTGTTTTGTTTTGTTTTGATTTTGATTTTTTTACTCAAACTTTTTGGTGTGCGGATTAATTCTTTTATGATACGTCTTTTTAGATTTATAGAAAAATTTTAAAGGAAGAAAACTGAAGAGGTATTTCATTAATTGTTATACAGATATTAATAATCAGTTATCTGAAAAAACAATTGAGATTTCAGGCCCTGGAACATAGTATGAGATTCCATTGATGGTTTTGAAATAGAACAGCTTAACTGGTGTTGAATTTCCATCAGTTCCAATAGTTATAAAAGAAGTTGTAGTTATTGGTGGTTGTGGTAAATCATGAGTTGGTGTTTGGCAGTTGAATGGCCCTCATGGGTTCTATGGTGAGCATTATCATGGTTTGGTCCATTATGATTACCGTCATTATGATCATGGTGATTGTCATGGTTATTATGATTAATTCTCATTAGTATCACTCTTTCATTATCACCAACCATATAGGCAACTAAATTGCTTGAATCAACTGTTTGTGCAACAACAAAGATATTGATTAAAGTGAGGAGAACCAAGATATTAGAAATAGATTTGGAATTTTAAATGGATCAGCTGTTTAGGTCATGGAAAGTGTACTTAACAAATATCAATTTATCTTTCAAGTACAAATATTTAATCATAAATTACTGTTAACAATATCATTATTGAAATAAGGTAGTTTAGGTAGAAACCTAAAGTATAGAATATTAATATTAACCTTTAATATTTCTACTCCTTATTTGTTTAAATCTTTAGAAAAGAAAAAGTTCAAAAAACCAACAACGAAAAACAAGCTGTATAAGTTTAAATAACGAAATGTACTTTGTTTATAATTTCTACAATTGAAATACTTTATTTTTATAAATTAATTGATAAAATGGTTTATTTTTAGTAATATATATGCAACAAAAAATGGACTTAAAACTTGTATGTTAAGAGAGGAAAAAGAGTAACATAATATATGCAAATGCAGATGAAATTTTTTTTTTGAACAAAATAGAAATACCTTTCTAAATTGAGCTCTTTTTTTATTTTTCAAATCTTCTTTTAACTTTTTCCTAGGTTTTATTTCTTCTTCTTAAGACACAAATAGTAATAATAATAAAAAAAAATAATATAATATAAAAACACACACATCATCATGAAAACTGTACAATTAGAAAGATAAAAGATATTAAAACATATTAGTAAACCCCCAGAAAAAGATGAACAAACAAAATAATTGAGTATTCATTTTATATACTCTTTTGAATTTTTTTTTTTATAGATTGATTGATTGATTGATATTGAATTTTTGGTTTGAGAATAATTGGTATTATAAAAATTATAAACCACTTCTCATGTATTTACCAATGACAATACAATGATCACGTTCATAAGGTTCTAAGGTCAATTGTTCTAATGGTTTAATCTTTTCTTCACGTAATTTTTGAACTTCTCTAGCGAAAACGGTTTCAGCATCAACAGTTGAGTCAATACAGTTAGCTTTAATTGAGATAACAACACCACCTTGATCTTTTAAGAATAAGTGTGAGTTCAATGCAATGATACGAGCTTGATCAGGTTGAGCAACATCTGCAAAGACACAATCAACCATACCAACTAACATTCTATATTTTTGAGGATGTCTAGCATCTTCAATGATTGGAATAACATTTGGTCTCTTTTTAGCCATACCAATTAATTCTCTACCTGGTCTATGAGAGAATTCAACAGCGTAAACTAAACCATTTGGACCAACGACATCAGCAACATGTGAAACAGAAGTACCAGAAGCAGCACCTAAATATAAAACTTTTTTACCTGGGCCAATGAATAATTCATCTAAACCACCCATAATACCAGCAGCCAATTTAGATCTGAAAGGATTCCAAACACGATATTCAATCTTTGTTGGTGGGACACCTTCTTCCTTTGATGGTTCTTCAACAGAGATTCTCTTTTCACCATAGACTGATTCACCTGGAGCAATATTTTTTGTAACTAATAAATCTTCTTTACCTCTAGCAATAAAAACACCAGCATGTCTATGAGGTTCAATGACAACTTTGGCACCACCTTTAGCACCACCTTTGGCACCACCACGGCCACCTCTTGCACCACCACGGCCACCTCTAGCACCACCTCTGGCACCACCTCTTCCACCTCTTGAAGCACCACCAAAACCACCTCTGGCACCACCTCTACCACCTCTGGCACCACCTCTGGCACCACCACGGCCACCAAAACCACCTCTTGAACCACCTCTTCCACCTGGAGTAAAAGCCATTTTATCTAATTTGTATTTTTTTTTTTTGAATTTAAATATAAAATGATATTAATAAACAAGAGTTTATTCTGGTTAATTTAATTATTCAATTCTTTATTAACCTAATAGAAATAGAAATTTTATCAAAAAAAATTTTCAAAAGAAAGTAAAAAAAAAAAAAAAAAAAAAAAAAAAAAAAAAAAAAAAAAAAAAAAAAAAAAAAAAAAAAAAAAAAAAAAAGTCTGTTACCCGCAGCGATGACATCTGCTCATTTTGTCACGTGAGAAAATTTACTTCCACTCAGAATCGAATTGACGTTGACTGTTAAATTTTTAATTTTTTTAAAAATTCGGGGAAGTTCCTGTGTAAAAACAATTAAGGAGTCGTCAGTTTTTGATATTATAATTTGAATATTTAAATCTAATTAAATTCCTCATTTCTTTCTTGTTTCTTTTTTTACTTGTTTCTTACTTTTTATTTCAATAATCTCATAATGGCTTCTGGAAACAAGAACTTAACTGCCAAATATCTACAGTATTTGTCAAAATACCCATTGTTGACTAAATCAATAACTGCTGCTATATTAGCTATATTAAATGAATCAATTGCTAGTACAATTGCAAAAGATTTTAAAACTTTATCAATTACTAAAGATTTAAAGATTAAACATCCAATAAGTGCAAAAGTTCCATTAATGGCTCTATATGCTTTCTTTATTAATACACCAATTACTCATTATGGTTTCAATCTTTTAAATAAAATTTATAAACCTCCATTATCACCACGTCAAAAAATTCTACAAATATTAACTTCATTATCAACTTTAACACCAACTTGTTCAATATTAATAGTTTCATTCATTTCATTAATTAATTCTAAAAATTTAAATTTTAATATTTATAAATTAAATGAATCTTTTCAAAAAATTTATTTAACTGTTAAAACTGCTTTAAAAAATTCATTATTTACAGTTTTAAAATCAAATTGGATTACAAGTCCAATTGTTTTAGCTATTAGTCAAATTTATATTCCAATTGAATTATGGACTCCATTCTCTTCTTTTATATTTTTCATTTTAGGTACTTATCAAAATACTTTATTAAAATTAAGAACTAAAAAGCAACAAGAATATAAATTAAAGAGAGATGAAATTAATAAAAAAGTCGAAAAAGAATTAGATGATAACAAAATAGAGAAAGATGAAGAATTTACTAAATCTTTACAAGATTTCAGTTCACTTGAATCATCAACTATTTCAACAGGTGTTACAATAACTGAAGAATCAACTTTAATTAATGTTCATAAAAACAACAACTGATAACAATTACATATTCAAAATCGAGACAAATATATATATATATATATATAACTATTTCACACTATTTTATTAAGCCTTTAGTTGTAGAAAAAATACCAATTTATTAAACAATAATTTTTTTGTTATAATGCGTACCTTAAAATAAATTAATTAAGCCTGTGTGTAGTAAAAAAATATAGATATATATAATACTATAGCCTCACCCTATAAAATGAGCTCAGGGCATCCACAACCTTGAAAATTCATTGAAACAATGATCCAATACATACTCTTCACCTTTTACAAACACATAAACACATAAACACCAAAAAATAACATATACAAACACGTTTAAACCATTAATTTCAAATCAATATTTAAACAACTTCCATTTTTTTTAAAAAAAAAAAAAAAAATTAGTCGCGAAAAAAAAAAAAAAAACTACATTTTTGATCCAAACAAAAAAAAAATAAAATTAAAACTAAAAATCAACAACAAAAACATCAACAAATCAACAGATCACATACTTTAGAGTAGTTAACACTGTCACTGTGTCATCCATTATCAATTTAAAGATATCCATTGCTTTCTCCCCATACCCATCTTACTCTTGTTTTCTGATTCGAATTTTAGTTTTTAACCTATTAAAGATTTGTTGGAGATTTTTTAAAGCATCAAAGATAAATAAATAAACAGGAACTCAAGATCTCAAATTCTTTTTACGTTTATATACAAAAAAAAAATCAGCTACATTTACTACATCTACCTCCATACTTTATAAACTCATTAGGTTTCAAGTGTTTAAATAAAAATAAAAAAACATCAAATTAAATTAAACTAAATCAACTCAGCTCAACTCAAATCAAATCAAATCAAATCAAATCAGATCAAGAGAAAGACTTTTGTGTTGTCCCTTTGTTAAAAGCAACGTTAATAACTTAAAATAAATGTCACAATCTGAATTTAAATCTAAATCTGAACTTGAACCTGAACAACAAATCAAAAATCTACTGTCAACAGTAGGTTCAAAACTGTTAGAAAGTGCTCATCTTACAGAGAAAAAGAGAATACCCTCAAGTAATTCAAGTACAAGTGATGGAACAGGAAGCGTTGTAATTAATTCAAAATTAAATAATTCTAAACCTATAAATATAAAAAATTTAACAGATCATCATTCTCATACAACAAGGAATAGTATAACTTCTTTTGATGATCTGATAGAAGCTGAAGTTGAAGCTCAAGAAGAAAGTGAAGAAGATTTTAATGATTATATAATAGAACCTCCATTACCACCTCCAAAAGATTTACAACCTGGTAAATTATATGCTCTTTATGACTTTCATGGTACTGATCCATCTCATTGTGAATTAGAACGTGATGATCCAGTTGTATTACTTAATGATCAAGATAGTTATTGGTGGTTAGTTAAAAAGGATTCAAATAGTAAAATTGGATTTGCACCAGGTGAATGTTTAGAAACTTATCAAGAAAGATTAGCAAGATTAAATTGTTGGAAAAATGAAGAATTAGAAAGAAATTCAAAAGAAAATTTAGATGAATTAGAAACTGATTTCTTTAATCAAAATAATAAATCAAAAACTGATTCAAAATCAAATAAATCTGTTGTATTTAATGAAATTCCTGTTGATCAAATTCATATACCTGAAGAATATTATTCTGAAGATGAATTAATATCAGTTGATGGTGATGAGTATGATGATGATAATAATCCTCAAGGTGTTGATATGGGTGAAGAAGAACAAGAAGGAGAAGAAGAAGAAGAAGGAGAATTAATATTTGATGATGAAAATAATGATTTAATAGAAACAATAAGTGATGTTTTACCAGTAACGCCTTTACATATACAGAAAAGAACTCCAAAGGCAAGACAGTATAGTCAAACATCATCATTTGAACAAGAAATAGCTCCAGTAGATTTAAGTTCTCCATTAATTGCTCCAAATGCATTTTTCACAAATGATAATAATTCAATTGGTACATATTCACCAAGTTCTTCAGAATTTGATTCACCTGGTAATACACCACCTTTAAGTCAATTTAAAAAACAAACAGATTCTCCAGAACAAATTATTATACGAAGAGGTAATATTCCACAATCAAGAGGTGTTACAGATATAGCTAATTCAATAAAAATGTTAGATGATCTGATAAGTCGTGAACAATCTACAACAAATATTATAAATATGGAATCTGATAATGAATTAATAATGAATAATAATGCTACAAATAGAAACATAGCAATTAATAACAACAACAACAACAACAACAACAACAACAACAACAATAATAATAATATTAATAATAATAATGATGATGATTACTATGGTAATGATAAAACTTTAACCGTTGAATCAGAATATGAAGAAGAGGAAAATGTAATAGAGACTGGTAAAATTGACAAATTATTATCATCACCAGTTGATATGGTTGATAGTAATACAACAAAGAAAAGTTTATTATTATTATCAAATTCATCTATATCTAATTTGAATGGTTCAGTAACATCTGTTGAAAATGATGAAATTGATATTAAAACTTTAAAGAATAAAAATCCAATTATTATAGTTCCAGAGATTCAGGAGATTTTTCAACCTTCATTAAATAAAATTGATCAACTTTCAGAAAAATTAAGATTGTTGAGTGAGAAATTGCAATAAACAATCTTGCTAGGCATGGATCTACTTTATTAAGATAGATATTATATAAACACTTGTGCATCATTCATTATTAAGAACCTGTAGTATTAAAAAGTCGGAATTCAAATTTTTTTAAGTCGGAACTGTTTCTTTTTTTAATTTTTTTTTTTTTTTTTTTTTTTTTTTTTTTTTTAAAGAAAAAAAATTTAAATGAAAACAACAAAAGTATTCTTTTTTAAACTTTTTCTCAAATATTTGATTTATAAAGATTTTTAAAGATAGATATGTCTTGGAATCCATCACCTGAACATATTGAACAACTGGTTGGCATTTTAAACGGTACTCTTTCATCAAATAATGACATTAGAAACCAAGCCACTGCCGCTTTAGATCAAGTTAAAACTCAACCTGAACTTGATAATTATTTATGTTATATTTTAGTTGATGAAGGTATTACTTTTGATACTCAAGTTAAAGCAAGTTCAGGTATAACCTTAAAAAATAATGTTATTAGAAATTTCAATATTAAAGATAATCAATATCTTTTAAGTAATATTTTAAAAGGTTTATTAAACAATGATTTATTAGTTAGAAATATTACTGGTAATGTCATCACTACATTATTTGCAACTTTAGGTGTTTCAAATTGGCCATCAATTTTACCACAATTGATGGAAATGACACAAACTGGTAATGTTACTAATCAAGAAGGTGCTATTTCTGCTTTAGCTAAAATTTGTGAAGATTCTGGTTCAATGTTAGATCGTCAATATGATGGTCAAAGACCTTTAGATTTTATGATTCCAAAATTTATTGAATTAACAAATTCAAACTCTCCAAAAGTTAAAGTTGGTGCATTAAAATGTATTAATCAAATGTTAAGTTTAGAATCAAGAAGTGCATTAAAATATACTGAAAATTATTTATCAAGATTATTTCAATTAGCATCAGATCCTGATTCAAATGTTCGTTCAAATGTTTGTCAAGCATTTACAGAAATTTTAGAAAATGATCCAAATAAAATCTTTGCTCATTTAAAAGATGTTATTAATTATATATTACTTACAATTACTACTTCTGATGATGAAAATGTTCAATTAAATGCTTGTGAATTTTTATTAGCTTTAACAACTTCAGATATTTCAACAACTAGTTATGTTGATTTATTCCCAAATATTTTCCCAGTTTTATTAAAATGTATGGTTTATTCAGAAATGGATATTATGATGATGGAAGGTGAAGATGATTTAGAAGAAGAAGATAATGATGAAGATATTAAACCAACTGCAGGTAATGCTAAAGAGCATAAAACTGTTTTTAAATCAATGTATGAATTAGATGATGATGAAGAATCTGAAAAAGATGAATTAATAGGTACAGAATGGAATTTAAGAAAATGTGCAGCATCAGCATTAGATGTATTTTCTACTATATTACCAGAAACAACTACAGAAATGTTACAAATTATAATGCCAATTTTAAAAGAAAATATTGTTTCACCAGAGTGGCCAATTAGAGAATCAGCAATTTTAGCATTTGGAGCAATTTCTGAACAAGATTTTCAAGGTTCATCAGATGTTATTCCAATTTTAATTCCATTTTTAGTTCAAACACTAAATGATCCAGAATCAGCAGTTAGACAAATGGCTTGTTGGACATTAGGTCGTTATTCAAGTTGGATTACCTCTGATGAATTATATCAAACATATTTTGAACCAGTTTTAAGTTCAATGTTAAAGTGTTGTTTAGATAGAAAGAAAAGAGTTCAAGAAAGTGCTTGTAGTTCATTAGGTCATTTAATTGAATCAGCACCATATGAAATTGTTCAACCATATTGTCATGAGATTTTAATAACAATTAATAAATGTTTTGAAATTTATAAAAAAAAGAATTTAATTGTTTTATTTGATACATTACAAGCATTTGTTATTAAAGTTGAATTAGATAATGCATCAATTGAATTATTATTACCACCATTATTAACTAAATGGCAATTATTTAATGATACTGATAAAGCATTATGGCCATTATTAGAATGTATGTCATCAGTTGCAGCTGTATTAAAAGATCAATTTATTCCATATGCATTAGATGTTTATACAAGAGCAGTTAGAATTTTATCAACTTCATTAGAAACAGATAAAAGAGTTAATATAACATCATCAAATATTAATACATTAGAAATTGATTTTATGATTACATCATTAGATTTAATTGATGGTATTATTCAAGGTTTAGAAGAAAAGAGTGAAGAATTAATAAATTCAGATTTAATCTTTCTATTGAGTGAAGCTTTACAAAATACTTCAGATGATGTTCGTCAATCAGCATATGCATTATTAGGTGATATTGTTATATTTTTACCAAATAAAGTTATGGATTCAATTGAACCATTAATTAAATTAATTCATAATGAAATTTTAACAAGAAGATTAGAAAGTGCAGGTGTTTGTAATAATGCAGTTTGGACATTAGGTGAAATGTCATTAAAGTTTGATTTAAGCAATTATGTTGATGTTTTATTACCAACATTAATTGATTTATTAAATTCAGAATTTGAAGAATCATCATTAGAGAATACAGCAATTACAATTGGTAGAATTGGTATTCAATTACCAGAATTTATTGCTACACATTTAAAAGATATAATAAAGAATTGGAACAAGTTCATCATTTGTGTTTCAGATGATGATGAAAAAGAGACTGCTTGTTTAGGTATGTGTAATATTATAATTTGTAATCCAACTGCATTAACTGATGAAGAAGATATTACAGATTTTATTTATACTTTACAACATGTTAGAACATCAAACACCAAATTACAAGAAACCATTTATAGAGTATTACAAGGTTACAAAGATTTATTGGGAGAAGGATGGAAGACTAGTAATGTTCGTAAGACTTCAGCATCTTGTGGATTCAACAAAAGATTTAATCTATAGAATTACTTAAAAGATAATAACAAAAAAAAAACAAAATAGAGAGAGAAATAGATCATACAGCTTGATGACTACTAAACTACTTCCGACTCATCATTAACAACATAGTTTACCACTTTAATATATAAATATAAATCCAGCATACAGAACTATTTAAATTATATTATATTATATATATATATATATTAGCCTTTAAAATCGTGGCGAAATCCGATTCAAAAATTCATAAAATTTATCGCTTTATAAAAAAACAAAAGAATCCACCAAAACTTATTTCTACTGTTATATTTTAATTAAGAGTTTGTATTTTATATTTTGAGAGTAGAATTAGTTATAATGTTAAGAGCTCTATCCTCCATCCACGTCGTTATTGGGTCCTCATTAGTTCCTGCAACCATAGTCTTCAACTCAGAGACTGGAAAAATCATTCAGATCTACGATAAGGTTTTAAAAGAGGATGATTCCCTTTTGGTTGATGTTATTAGTTATAGAGATGTATCACCTTTTTATATCATGCCAGGTTTAGTTGATTCCCATGTTCATCTAAATGAACCAGGTAGAACTGAATGGGAAGGTTTTGAAACTGGTACAAAGGCAGCAGCAGCTGGTGGTGTTACAACAGTTATTGATATGCCATTAAATGCTATTCCACCAACAACAAATATTGAAAATTTAAAAATTAAATTAAAAGCAACAGAGAATCAACTTTGGTGTGATGTTGGATTTTGGGGTGGTTTAGTTCCTGATAATTTAAATGATTTAATTCCTTTAATTGATGCAGGTGTTCGTGGTTTTAAAGGTTTTTTAATTGATTCAGGTGTTGACGAATTTCCTGCTATTAATTCCAATTATATTAATAAAGCTTTAAATTTAGTTGATGGTAAAAAGACACTAATCATGTTTCATGCAGAAATGCAACCTGCTGAACATGGTTGTAATGGACCTCAAATTATCGAAAATCATGAACATGGTCATAATAATGATGATATCTGTGATATTTCAAATTCAAGTGATGATTCATTAGATGAAATTGAAGAATTAGATATTGGATTTACAGCTGATGAAAAACATTTTATTAATAAAGAATTAACAAATGATCAAATTAAATCATTATCAAAATCTCCTATATTATCACCAGTTGAACCAATTAAAGGTATTCCATCAAGTTTAGTTTATAATAATCATGATCCATTATCACCATTATTAGAAGCTGCTAAAGTTGATAAAGATTTAAATAATATTGATCCAACTAGTTATGCATCATATTTAGCTTCAAGACCTGATTCATTTGAAATGGAAGCAATAAGGACTATTATTTCATGTGCTAAAAAATCACCAAATGTTCCATTACATATTGTTCATTTAGCAACACAAGAAGCATTACCACTATTAAAAGAAGCACAATCACAAGGTCTTAAAATTTCTGCAGAAACTTGTTTCCATTATTTATCATTAGCAGCTGAAAATATACCAAATTGTTCAACGTTTTATAAATGTTGTCCACCAATTAGAACTAATCATAATAGATTAAAATTATGGGATGGATTAAAGCAAAATATAATTACATCAGTTGTATCAGATCATTCACCATGTACACCAGAATTAAAGAATTTAGCAAAAGGTGATTTTTTTGAAGCATGGGGTGGTATTTCAAGTGTTGGTTTAGGTCTACCAATTTTATTTACAGAAGGTTTAAAATTATCACCACCAATTTCAATTATTGATATCGTTAAATGGACATGTTATAATACATCAATCCAAGTTGGTTTACAAGATCGTAAAGGTTATTTAAAAGTTGGATATGATGCAGATATTGTTATTTTTGATCCATTTACAACTCAAACTATTGAAAATGCAAAGACACATTTTAAAAATAAATTAACAGCTTATAATGGATTTGAATTAAAAGGTAGAATTGTTGAAACAATTCTTAGAGGTAATTCAATTTTTGCGATTGATAAAGGTCATTCAAAGATTCCAATTGGTAATACAATTTTAGAAAAGAGAATTTTATAATCTATCTTCTTTATACTTAAATTTTCATGATTAATGGATTTATTATTATGACTACATCATTTTAACAACAACAACAACATCATATAACTTATTTAATAGCATTCTTTATTATTTTATACCTAATCTTTTTAATTTATTTAATTACTATATTCTTTTTTTTTTGTTCATATATAAATAGATAAATAGAGTTTATTTTGTATTGCTTTTATATCTGTATATTAATATTTAGAAATGATATTTGTAGAGAATTAAATATTTAGAAACAATTGAAACGATTACATATAGAAGAAAAGAATTTAAATTAGATAAACTTGGGTATAAATATCAATATAGAGATATAAACATTGTGTTAAAGATGATAAATTAATATAATCAATAAATGAATAATGAAATGCAAATAGTAATCATAAATAATGAACTAAACAAACTTTTAAGCAATAAACAGACATGAAAAACACAAACAAACAAGTAACGTATTAAACAAATTGTTTTCTTGAACCTTTAAAGAAATATTGAACTAAAACAACTTGTAGAATAGCCATTGAAACGATTAATAAAGATTCATAAAGAGATAAATAAAAAATTCTTGATTCAGTTGATTTAACAGTTGATTGATTTCTATTATTTCTTGTTTTATAATATTGTAAATTTTTCATTAAATCATTTAATTTATGTTCGATTAACTCAACAGTTGAAACGATTTCTTTGATATTTATATTATTATCAATTTCATCATTATTATTAATTTTAGGTAAATTAACTTTAAAATCATCTTCTAAATTAATTTCAAAATCAACAACTTTTTCAGCAAAAGTTGACATTCCATTTGAAAAACAAAATTCATATTCACCAATAGCTTCAGCATTGAATACCCAATCACCTTGTCTCTGTTTTTGTTCATTTGCAATTAATTTACCATTTGGATCAGTTATTGCATAATCAATATCAAAAGAACCACCACTTTGAACAGCAAAATAATAACCAACATTGGTCTTTGGTTTCTCTGTAAAAATATAAAAACATGATTTTTCTTGGGCGCCTAGTAGAAATGTTAAAGCAGCACCATTTGTGAAAGTTATGAAGGATAATAGATATATAAATGATTCCAATTGAAGCATCTTATTTGTTTATTTGTTTTTAAAATTAAGATTAAAACAAACGATATAAATTTAGAAATTTTTTGAAATCACAGCTCTTTGAATTTTTTGGCAGAACTTGAATTTTTTTGCTGGTTTTTCAAAATTTCACGTGATTAGTTATTGACACATTAAAAAATAAAATTCTGTCAAGAGAATATGAAGAACTGTTATGAAATTTTTATTAGAGATGAACAATTTTAAAGTAATAAAGTAGAAGATCAAGATAAAGAAACTGATTATTTGGCACTTGACTTTTGCAAGTTTTTGATTTTTGGATTTGTTTTTTTTTTCTAAATTTTCATGTTTCAGAATGAAGTTTTAAATGGTTATTGTGTTATTGTTCAATTTATTTAGCTGCTAATCCTGGTGATCCTGGTGATGATGTTGGAAGAAGTAAAATAGATTAAAGATATTGGGATGAATAGAGATTAGATAACGTAAATTGACTCAGGTACTTTTGCAAGGTTTAGAAGTTTAGAAGTTACTCAACGGTTATTTAAAATAGTTTAGTAATTATTTGAGTGTTGAAATTTAAGACTGGTTTCTTGGTTAAGTTGTTCTGACTTCTATTGGTGAAGTTGATGATTTCATGGTTTCTAAGTTTCTATTGGAATTTGAATCCATCTTTTTTATTAAATTTTAGAGATGGAAAGTAGAATTGATAAAATTGACTAAAATAATTGATAGTTATTGATGAAATAATACTAATTTCTAATTTCTTTTATTTCTATAAAAAAGTTATTAGAAATTGAAATCATCAATTGGGAGATGATTGAAGGCAAGTACTGATTTGTAATAATAGTAAGGCAGGAGGTAGAACCATTTGACTCCATGACAACTCTTCTGATGTTAGATAGAGTAATGGTGTTTTGAAGGTATGCGCTGTACCTCTCAGAATACAGATCAAGGTTGAAACAATAAAGAGAAGTATCAACTACTACTTATCGACTATCGTTAAAAGAGGTGTAAAAACTAGAAATTAGTACCATAGTGTATAATTTAAATATTCGACATAGAAAGCTTTGCTGACTTATTGGTGATGCAAGAAACAACAACGAATCTGAAGCTATAGTAGTATTGTACCACTATTTTATGCCTCATTACTTAATCTTTCTATACATAATAACTTCACCATGGTTTCAAGTTATTCTTTGACAATAGTGGTTCAAGTATCTCGAAGTATATAAAAACAATTTCATAACCAGTCAACCACTAGAAATTTCGAGCTCCATTAGGAAATATTCAACCAGAGTAACAGCATAATAGCTATAACTTATAATATCAAGTAGACTGTTAGTTTAATACAAATCACTACCATTAGAATTTTTTGAAATAGTGAAATAGCATATTACAGTTATAATTAAAAACTCATCAATAGTTCTACACTACAAATTATTCACTTTGCAATGATCATATAGGAGTAAATTAATTAACTTATAAAACAACGACGTCTGCTTGAAATTAGAATGGCATTGACTTTTCATATTTAATGTAAAGTTAGGCTTTTGTTACTCTTCTCTTGTTAATTCAACTCGACATCTTGATTCAATGACATGATTCTGGTTATGATGGTTAATGAAAATTTATCATCGTCAACTAAAAATCAAATATTATATAGAAACTTCATATCAAATTTGTCACATGAACTATAACTCTTTTTCACTTTTTCACTTTTACCAAAACGCATTTGCATGTTACTTGTTAAAAAAACTTTAAATAATCTTACATATCTTCATATTTCCTACTTTCCTACTATTCTTGGTTTAGTATATGAAAATCAGAAAATCATCACCAAATGCTTGTTGTTAATATGTATAATATTTCTTAATACAGAAAGCCCATAATCATCTCAAAAAGTCCTCCTAAAAACTAGTAACTAACTGAAGCCTTCAATAACCATTTAACAAATTGACAAAAATGATTCTCAATACACCTATAAAATCCACTTTGATTTGTTTTTCTATTGATAATTTGACCTCCTGTTTTCGCATAATGATAAGTTTTAAAGCTTCTATAAATCTAAAGTTTTAAAGTTAAAGAATTTGAGTGAAAAAAAAAACAATGAAATGAATAAAGAAAAACCACACATAATAACTTAATGACTTAATGTTGTTGTAAATTGTAAATGCCAAATGTAATATCAATAAAAAAGTAAACAAAATTCAAATTTATCCTGAAAAAAAAAAAACACAACATGAATAATAATTTATTCCCCAATATTTTAATTTGATTTAATATAAAAAGAAACACCAGTAAAAACTTTACGTTATAATTTTAAATCTCAACAATATCATCATCATTATCATCCTCATTATCATCCTCATTTTGAAAAAATGGTAATGTTAATATTTGTTCTGATGAATATCTCTTTCTTGGATCTAATTCAAAACAATGATTTAAAACTTCAATTGCATCAATATGTAATTTCTTTAATTTAGCTGTTTTTGGTGAATCATTTTTTCTAATTTTAATATAAACTTTACCTGTGTCATTATTAACATCCATTATATCTAATGTTTGATAAGCGATTGAATCTTCTGGTAATGTTTTAGCTTCATCTTCAATCTTTAATAATGAATACACCAGTTTTTCCATTGAATAATCATTGGAATTATGCTTATTACCATGACCATTATTATTATTATTATTATTATTATTATTGGTTAATGTTGGTATTGTTGAATCTAATCCTAATCCATGTAATTTTGCACACATTGTCATCCTTTTTAATCCAAATACCGTTGATAATTCAATTAATGCATCAATATCATCTGGTGAATTAAAAAATGGAAATCTTCTTGTTAATAATGTCAATAATATTACACCTGAACTCCAAACATCAATTTTAACTGTTTGATTTGGACATTTAAATAAAACTTCTGGTGCTCTAAAACCTCTTGTACCTGCTCTATTAGCTCTTCTACCAGTTCTTGTATCATCTTTTGGATACCCTTTTAATAATGGATCAGCTCTTAAATAGATTGGATCTAATTGTTCTTCATGTCTTAAGCATGGACAATAATTTGGATTATCAACTTTATAATTAGTTTCACTTGGTTGTCTCTCTGCTAATCCAAAATCAACTAATATGCCTTCTTTTTTAAATGGATCATACAAAAAATTTGTTGGTTTTATATCTCTATGAATAACATTTTTAGAATGAACAAATTTTAATGCTTCAAATAATTCAATCATATAATTTTGAATGCCTTGAATTGGCAAATCTCTTAAGAAATCTCGAAAATCTGCATGTTTAAAATATGGTAATACTGCAATGATTTGATCTTGATATCTTAATGCATCAATTAATGGTGCCACTCTTTTATTACCAGTTAATTCATATAATAACATTAATTCATTATGGATTCTTTGAGGTGATGATGTAACATAAATTCTTTTTATAGCTACGTATTTAGTCTTCTTTTTCTTTCTTAAATGTTGGTATTTTTTACCCTTTGGTGAACTCCATTTTGGTCCATCCGTAATATGATCAGCTTCATCTGTTGTTTTTTCAGCTTTATAAACTGTTGAGAATGTACCTTCGCCAATTTTATCAATTAATTTATATTTATCTGTTAAACCTTTGAAATTTTCTTCAATATTAGCAATTTCTTCTAAAATTTCTTCAGGTACTTCTTCGTCGTCGTCATCATCTAATTCTGGAGATGGTGGACTCTTCTTATGTTTAGATTTAGAATGAGTAACTGTAGTGGTATTTGTCTTGGTTTTGGAGGAATCATCTTTATAAATTTCAGTTTTCTCTTTTGATGTGATGGTTTTATTTGTAGCGGATGTTATATCTTTATTGGTGAATAATTCTGATGTATTTGTAATTTTTTCAGTGGATTTGTTAACGACTTGTGAGGTTCTATCCATTAAACTTATTCTTTCTGTCAGACTCATTTTATTTGCTTGTAAATCTTTCATAAATGGAGTCTTGATTTTCATTTCTTTAGCTTTATCAGGTTCATAAAATGGATCGTCTTGTTTGGATACCTCAACTTTCTGTTTCTTGATAGCACCTTCAATGTAGTTCTCAAATATCCTCTTCTGTTCAGTGTCCTCTTCCATTCTCCACCTGGTTTAGCACTCTCTTTCTTCTTAGAAATGATGGCGTTTGTTTACTTTTGAATATTGGTTAAAAAAAGAAAATTTTTGGGAAACGCGTCTAAATGGTGGTGTTCAGGTTTTTAAGTCGTGGCCCAAAACCAAAAATTTCGTCAACTTCAACTTTTTGCCATCAACAATCTACAATTCAACATAGAAAAAGGTGTTGTCACTTGTCACTCATTGAATGCAAAGACTTCTTATTCGTTCAAATACAAAGTTAAATCGTTCAATAATCAAAAGAATGTCATCCTCTTCAATTGATGTCAAAAGCTTCTATGCTGATTCAAAAGCTCCAATCGTTTCATTATCTGCTAAAAGTTTCTTTGAACAATTAACTGATAAAGAACAAAAATATGCTCACCATTTCTCAAAAGCTGCTCATTGGGGATCAAGAATTGTTGCTAGACAAGTCAGTCATGAATCTGAACAAATTTTAGATCTTATTTTATCAATTCATAAAAATTTAAATGGTGATTATTCAGAATTACCAGATCATATTAAGGAAGGTTATCTTGAATATGCTTCACAATTCTTAAGTAATTTAGGTAATTATAAATCTTTCGGTGATAAAAAATTTATTCCAAAAATTACTGCACTAGAATTTGAAAGAGTTGTTAAATTAAGTAAGGCTGATTTAAGAACTTTCCAAAATGTTGAAGATAGAATCTTTAAAGTTGAGGAAAATAGTGCTTTATTAGGTTATCCAGCCGATGGTCATGTTAGTGGTTATTACTATGGTAAAGTTAGCAAAGATGATATCACTAAATTAAAAGAAATTTTATCAAGAAATGGTATCTATTTTGAAAATATTAGAATTAAAAAATTATTAGATAAAGAATTTATTATTTCAATCGCCTCAGAAACTTTATTAAATAGAATTAATTTCCCAAATGAAATAAATGAAGATGGTTATTTAATCACCATTGAATTTGGTGATCATGCTATTGAATTTGCTAACATTGCTGATCATTTAAATGCTGCTAAAGAATTTGCTGCTAATGAAACTCAAATTAAAATGATTGATTCTTATGTTGAATCTTTCAAATTTGGTTCAATTGAAGCTCATAAAAAATCACAAGAATATTGGGTTAAAGATTTATCTCCAGTTATTGAAACAAATATTGGTTTCATCGAAACTTATAGAGAACCAGGTGGTGTTATTGGTGAATGGGAAGGTCTTGTCTCAATTCAAAATAAAGAACGAACTAAAAAATTTCAAGCTTTAGTTAATGGTGCTTCAAAATTCATTAAATTATTACCTTGGGATAAAGAATTTGAAAAAGATGTATTTACTCCACCAGATTTTACATCTTTAGAGGTTCTAACTTTTGCAGGTTCTGGTATTCCAGCTGGTATTAATATTCCAAATTATGATGATATTAGATTAAATATTGGTTTTAAAAATGTTTCATTAGGTAATATCTTAAATGCTAAATCATCAAATGAGCCTGTTACTTTTATTCAAGATTCTGATCTTGATGTCTTTAATAAATATAGAAATGATTCATTTGAAGTTCAAGTTGGTTTACATGAATTGTTAGGTCATGGTTCAGGTAAATTATTATCTGAATTACCTGATGGTACTTTTAACTTTGATAATAAAAATCCTCCATTAGGTCTTGATGGTAAATCGGTTACAACTTATTATAAGAAGGGTGAAACTTGGGGTTCTAAATTTGGTTATTTAGCCGGTGCTTATGAAGAATGTAGAGCTGAATTAATCGCTATGTATTTAATTACAAATAGAGAAATTTTAGAAATCTTTGGTTTTACAACAAAAGAGGATCAAGATGGTATTATTTATTCAGGTTTCTTACAAATGGCTAGAGCTGGTTTATTAGCTTTAGAATTTTGGGATCCATCAACTAAGAAATGGGGTCAACCTCATATGCAAGCTAGATATTCTATTATGAATACTATGAAGATAGCTGGACTAGTTGAATTAACTTATACCAAAGATGACTTCAGCGATTTAATTGTTAAATTAGATGAATCAAAGATTGAAACTATTGGTCATGAATGTGTTGAAGATTACTTGAAACATTTACATATCTACAAATGTTCAGGTGATTATGAAAATGGTTCCAAGTATTTCATTGATAGATCATCTGTTACAGATATTGCTAAATTCAGACCAACTGTTTTAAATGCAAGATTACCAAGAAAACAATTCATTCAAGCTAATACAGAAATCGTTGACGATAAAGTTGTTCTAAAAGAATATCCTGAAAACGAAATTGGAATGATTCAAAGTTTTGTTGAAAGAGACTTATAATTAATTACTGAATGATTTTTTATTATAAATAAATAATGATTGATGTTTTATATTAAGATCTCTTGTAAATTCATATATTTTATTTTTCTATCATTCTTGTCTTATAAATAGTAAAACTTAGTCAACTTCATGATTATTCATTAGCTTATCTTGTTTAAATTGTGATGTTTGAACAATATCTAATTCGTCTTCTTTAATAGGCCTTTGATTCAATCTTAAAGTTTCAACTTCTTGAAAATCATTTGTTGCAATATTTGGATATTGATGAAGGGTTTCATTTCTTGATACCCTCATTGGTGTTTGACTGACACTAGATAAGACAGTAAAATTTCTATTAACAGTTTGATATGAGTTCAGAGCAGAAGGATTATGAATTGTAGTTGGTGGTCTTGTTGAATTTGTTTTCATAGAATGCAGACTACTCACTCCAGAATGTGAATCTATTGATGAAAAGGAAACATGACTAGGAGTACCATTATTTTGAACTGTAATAAGTTTATTCTCAGAATCATAACAAACTTCACCTCTTCTTATATAAAGATTATCATATTTAAGTCCATGATGTCTAGCAAATAATTCGTCTAAAGTTGTAGCTTTATTTTGATAAAATTCAATTTTTTGAGTCAACATTTTTAGAATCTTTTCCTTTTGAAGTTTATCTTTCAATAATCTCTTTTGAGATTCTTTATTCAGTTCTCTATTTTTCATTAGCATATCAATACACTCTAAGATGAAAGATGTAACTAATTCTATTTTTTCCAAATTTCTAGCTGAACTATTTGAAATATCATCTATATTATCATCATCTTGAAGTTCCAAATCAGTTCTTATAGAATTGATTGAATTCTTTTCAATAAAACCTTCAAATTTATTTAAAATTCCATCACAAGTATTAATAAGTTTCTTCTTTAGCTCAGATGTATAGGTTTTAGATCTTAATAAATCTGTTCTTAATAGTCTATTATTATCATTGACTTGATCAAACCTTGACTCAAGCTTTTCAATCTTTTTCTTTAATTCAGAAACTTCTTCATATTTAACACTCAGTTTTTGTCTTGTATCCTTTAAATCTTCGATTACATTTGTTTGTGAATCTTCTAAATTATTGATTGTGTTTCTTAATCTAAATATCTCTTCATCTTTCTGTTTTATTGTTCTATGTTGCTTCTTCTCATTATCATCTCTACTCTTGAGTAATCTTTCTAATCTTTCAATCTCTAAATTTAATTTCTCAACTTGTATTTTATTCTTTAAATCCATTTCATTTTTTGAGCTCTCCAATTCTTTGTTATTATTCGATAATTCTTCAACTTCATTATTCAATTCATTAATTTGTTCTGATTGTGTTTCAATAATTGCATGTGCATCATTGGTAACATTTGATTGATGATCTAAAAAGCTTTGCATTTCAATAATTTTCAACTCATTTTTAGAGTCCTTTTCCTTTATGGTATTTAAATGATTTTGTAAATCAGAAGTCTTAGATTTTTCGTTATTTAATTCATTATTTATATCTTTGAATTTAGTCTCTAAAACATTTATTGAATTTAAAAGATTATCATTATTCAGTATTTGGTTCTCTAATTCAAGTTCAGTATTTGTTAACTTGTCATTTGATTCATCTAATTTTAATTCTATATTTTCATATTTTGCTCTTAATTTCTTCAATTCATTGTTAAGTGAACTAATGTTATAGTTTAAAGAATCAATATTTGATTTGTATGATCTCTTTAAAACATTTAAATCATTTGAAGATTCTTTTGAATTTAAATAGTCAACTATAAGTTTCTTCACAGAAGAAATTAAAGAATAATCAGCCAAAAGATCTTCACTTGTTTCATTGTTAATTTCCTGTTCATCCTGATTATCTTCAGTATTATCTTTATATTTTTCAACTGATTTTAAACAAGTTTGAAGTTCATCTATAATTTTTTTTTTATCATTTAATTCATTATTTGTATGTATTAATTTATCTTTAGTTTTGAATAATTCTGATTCAATAGTTTTGAAACTTCCTTTATCTATTTCATTTAACCGTGATTGTTTTATTAACTGCTCTTTATATCTATCACAATCGATTTTACAAGATTTAAATGATTTACTTAAATCTGAATATTCTTTTTGTAAGTTTAAAAACTCATTATTTTCTTTATTTTTAGTTAACTCAATATCTTTAAATTCTTTATCATACTTTATCAATTGAAATTTTAGTTTATCAAATTTTGAGTCACAAATTTTGGATAATCTTTCAATTGTATTTAAATTATTAATTAAATCAGAGGCATCATCATTAAAAAGACTAATTTCATTTGCATTTGATATATTTGAAAGTTTTTCAATGATATTTGTTAATTTTTCTTTCAAACTTTGTTCTAATATAAAATTCTTGGTTGAAGTTTCCAACTCAATCGTTTCATCTAATGCTTTTTTAAACAAATTAGTTGATGAACCATTATTCTCCTTTAAAATTATCTTTGTTGGCTGTTTAAAATCAATTATATTATCATTATTATTCTTATTCTTATTAATGTTTTGACTATTGATGAATAAAGATTTTAAATCATTAGTCAGTTTCAGTTTTGGTAAATTTGGTAGTTTTAAAATATCAATCTGGTTATCTAAAGATGATTCATTATAAGAATCATCAAACCCTGTATCAACTATATAACTCAGTGAACTTGAATCTTTATTATATCTGTTTTCCTGTTGATTTATGGTGCTAGCATTGAGTCTTAAAGAAAAAGGGGCTGGATTCAGTTGTAAAGGTTGGGTAGGTTTTGAAGTTTCAGATTTTTCATTTATATTTGGCAACTTATTATCATCAAGTGTTAAATTTTTCTTCTTTACTAGAGGACCTTTACTATTAACATTGATTTTGCTTAAAACAACTTTTTCAGTTTTATTGTCATCTTGTAGAATTATGTCATTATTTGTTGAGTCTTCTATATTGTTATTGCTATTATCATGATCAACAATATATTTCTTTTGAGAAGACAGTAAAATTCTATTTGGACTTGGAGATTTAACAATTGAATTTTCAGGAGTATCACTATATTCAGAACTTGAAGGTTTGATTGTAAATCTAACAGACTTGACTGTATCATTAGCTATATCATTATTATTATTACTGTTGTTGTTGTTATTGTTAAGTATTTTTGTCGGTAATTTTGACTTATCATTGAACTTAAAAGGGTTTATTGAAAGGTATTTAAAGTCGTCTAATTCTTCTGAAGTTCCATTTGAATCACCTATTTGTTTATCTGAGTGAGCACTATTATTCTTTTTAAATTTAAAAGCAGATTTAATAGGTGATGAATTTGTACTATAAGATTTTGTATTTATATTTGACAGTTTTGAGTTTAAAGAGTTTAACTCAAGATTAGTCAGAGATCTCCTTATTGAAATCATTTGTTCTTTGATGCTGTCATCTGATGATGAACAACCAGTTGTTGTTGAAGAAGTTGTTGAACTCATAAATCCTCTTTCCTACTAAAATAAAATAGAATCAACGATTATGGGAGACACAGACACCAGTTAGTGTATTAGAGTTGACAATCAAGGAATGATAATTGATATCAGTTTGATGTAATGAGAGAGCAATTTGTATAATAAATGAAAAGGATGTATGATGAGGAACTGTATTCATACACTGAATATTTATGGTATCTTTGTGTCAAAAAAAAAAGGTGCCAATAATCTCTTAATCTAAAAGAAAAGATCTAAATAAACTAGAACTGTTTAAATGAAATCAGATTTAACCAAAATAATCACCAATTAGTTTTCAAATTAAATATCTGAGTAGTCTTGAAGTTTTTTGTAAACTTTTTTTTTGAATTTTTGTGTAACATTAATTAAACTTGAATTTATTTTATTTATATTTGTGAGAGTGTAGGATACTTCAGAGTAGAGCGGTTGCTAGAGAAACCCAATGGTTCAATCTTAGTACTTTCTTAGTACACATTACACCATCTACAGACCATCAACTGCTATTGCTAAAAAGCAAATACAAAGCAAAGGAAACATCACCAACATCACCAGTAGCAAAAATCTTTAGATTTTATTTAAAATCACGTGCTCAAGATTTTTTTTTTTCTGGTCATTTTTGCCTTTTAAAAAAAAAAAAAAAAAAAAAAAAAAAATTTAAAATTACTCCCTTTTTCTCAAAAATTTATCAAATAAACAAATAACTCAACTTACAAAATATCAATCAATAATGGTTTTATTAAGATCTTTACTCTTACCAGTCTTAGCTTTAACTGCTTCTTTACAATCACCATTATCAAGAAACAAGTCTTTACCAGGTGAAAAACCAGTTCCAGGTGATTCTCCAGTATTGGTTTGTGATATTCATGAACCACAATTATTAGAAATTGAATTAGTAGATTTATCACCAAATCCTCCATTAAGAGGTTCTAATTTAACCGTTGTTGCTAAAGGTGTCTTATCTAAAGATATCGCTGAAGGTGCCTATGTTGATGTTGATGTCAGATATGGTTACATTAAATTAATCTCTCAAACTTATGATTTATGTGAACAAGTTGGTGAAGTTGGTTTAGAATGTCCAATTAAAGCTGGTGATTATAAATTAACAAAGACTGTTGAAATCCCAGATGAAGTTCCACCAGGAAAATACACTGTTTATGCTAGAGCCTTCACCAAAGATGATGAATTCATTGCTTGTATTACTGCAACTGTTGTCTTCTCTGTTGATTCATGGAAAATTATTTCATAGATAGAATAAAACCTTTAATTCTAATATTAATCTTTAATTTAATTATATCTATGTTTCTTCTTTATGCTTTGGATGTGTTGTGTTGTGTTTTTCTATAATTGTTGCTATTAAGGGGTTTTTATATCATTTTATATCTATAAAAAATATTCTTCAATATAGAAGTATATTTAATTTTAATTTTCTTCATTATTCTTTATAAGTTAAATCTGTTTTCAGACTAGTTTATTCTTGTTTCTTGCTTTTTTTTTTTAAAATCTTTTCATATTTTTTTTTTAAACGTAATATTAAGATAAATAGATAAATAATTTTATACTTGAATTTTCAAAAAAAAAAAAAATAAAAAAAAAAAAGACGTAAGAATGTAGTAGTAGTAAATAATTAGCTATACTAATCAATGTATAATTATTTATAAATTAATTATATTTCATAACATCGTAACATGAATTTTTTAATATTTATATTTTTTCTAGCTTTTATTTTGGTTCTAGATTATATAACTAGTTTGAATAATGAATACAAAACTAACTTTTTTAAAAATCACAGTCTAATACCTTTTGAACTTGAACTTGAAATTGATTTTGATTTTGAATTAGGTTTTGAACTTAAATCATTATTGAATAAATTTGAACGTTCATCATCATCATTATGAATACCTAAACCTAAATCTAAATCATCATCTGAATGTTCATTATAAGTTATAGTATTTAATCTAACATGGTCAATATTCATATTATCAAGATCTAAATCTAATGAATCAACAGATCTTGAAGTTAAATTTTTCTTTTTAATTAATAAATTATTATCATTTTTTTGAATTTTTAAAAATTTATATAATTTTTGTAATTTTTTTAATTGCCAATTAATTGGTATTATTGGTAAATAACCATTTCTTTCTTTATATAATTTAATTTTTAAAAATAAAATAATTAATAACCAATAAAGATTATAACTTATAATTGAACCATAAGTTGCAGTATTTGTCCAACCAACTAAAGCATTTAAAAGCATCCAACCACCATCATTAATACCTGAACAACAATTAACATGCCAAATAACATTTGTAACATCATAAGAACCTGGGCCATTACCAACTTCTGTCATATCTTGACCATTACAAAGTTGAACATATTTTTCTAATTCTAAAAACCAAACACCTCTTGACATTAAACCTGCACTAACTAAATAAAGAAAACAAGTTGAAAAAATTAAAAATTTTTGTAATTTTAATTTATTACCACCTTTAAATAATGAATAACCAATTAATATACCAATAACTAAAGCAGAAACAATTGATAAAGGTAAAGAACTTGGAGGTTCAGAAGCACTAACACCAGTAATGACGAAGATAGCTTCAAGACCTTCTCTTAATAATGTAACTAAAGGTAAAATCATTAATGAATATTTTTCTGAATATTTTTTAATCATACCTCTAATACCAGGAGGATAATTATTATTATTATTATTACTTATATTTGTTAAAGGATTATCAAAATCACCAATATCAGCATTATTATTTGTTGTTGATGAAGCGCCAACACCACCACCAACGCCACCAGTAATATTTTGAGAATTAAAATCAATACCTAATTTATAAGTCCATTTCTTTTGTAATTGATTTAATCTTAATAATGATAAACCCATAACTGATATAATTAAAGATGAAATAATACTAAATAAACCTTCCCAATTTCTTTCATATCTTGACCAATAATTTTCACCAATAGCATAGAATAAGATAATAAATACCAAACCAATTAACATACATATTAAAAGACCGAAAAAAGCACCTAACCAAACTTGTAATTGTAAATATTTATATAATTTTGGTTCAATTTTTAAACTACCATCTGTAGGATTTGTAAAATTTTGTTTTAAAAATGATAATAGAATTGAAATGACAATGGCAGATTCGAAAGTTTCTCTTAATAGAATGAAGAACACTTTAAAACTGAATAATTCCAACATTGTTATTTGTGGGAAAAAAGAAGAAAAAGAATATGTTCAATTGAAGTCTTAAACCTTTTATAAAACTTAGAAATTTAAAACAAGTAAAGTAATTAAAATCTATTAAATTTTTTTTTCTTTTTAAGGTGTTTTTAAAAAAAAAAAAAAAAAAAATTTTTTTTTTTTGATTTTCAAAATAAAAATAAAAATCACGTGATAAAAAAACAGAAATGTCTGGATGTATAGTTTTAAGAAGAAATTACTGTTTTGGGAATTCAGATTCAGATTGTGGGGGATTAATTTGTAATCCAAATTTTAAAATAAAAAACTTGAAATAGATTAGTTATAATTTAATATTATTTTTTTATTTGGAAATGAATAATTGTACACTAAAGTATCAATTGTATACAAATATTAACTTAAAATACATCATTCTCATAATAGAATAAAATTTTTAGTTATTCAACAATTTTAAACCATAAAATTTAAAAAAAAATAATTCAAAAAAAAAAAAAAAAAAATTCAGTATAAAAAGAAGCAACTAATAAAATAAAAGTAAATTTCCTCCTCTTTTTTTTTTTTTTATCAACATTAAAATAGTTAAAAATAAAGAACTGAGTGATTATTAATTAAATCAATTGATTATTATATAATTAGAAAGAAATAATGTTTTTAAGAAATTCAATTACAAGATCTAATTTAAAGAATAATTTAATATTATCAATTAAAAGAAATATGACAACAACTGTTAAATCAATTATTTATTCAGAACATGGTAATCCAACTGAAGTTATTAAAGTTCATACTTATGAAATTGAAGATCCAAAAGATGATGAAATTTTATTGAAAACTTTAGGTTTCCCAATTAATCCAAGTGATATTAATCAATTAGAAGGTGTTTATCCATCAAAACCTGAAAAAACTTTAAAATATAATACTAAAGAACCAAGTGCAATTGCTGGTAATGAAGGTTTATTTAAAATTATTAAAATTGGTTCAAAAGTTGATTCTTCAAAATTTAATATTGGTGATCATGTTATACCAATTCATTCAAATTTTGGTACTTGGACATCACATAATTTAATTAAACAAGATGAATTAATTAAATTACCAAAAAATTTATCAATTATTAAAGGTGCTACTTTATCTGTTAATCCATGTACTGCTTATCAATTAGTTCATAACTATGGTTTAGAAGCTGGTGATTGGTTAATTCAAAATGCTGGTACATCAGCAGTTTCACAAATGGTTACACAAATTGCTAAAACTGTTGGAATTAATACAATTAGTATTATTAGAGATAGACCAAATTTACAAGAAACTATTAATAAATTAAAATCATTAGGTGCAACTAAAGTTTTTACAGAAGAACAAATTGGTGATAAAAATTTTGGAAATGAATTTAAAAAACAAATTCCAATATCAAAATTAAAATTAGGTTTAAATTCAGTTGGTGGTAAATCATGTGCAAATATTTCAAGAAAATTAGCACCAAATTCAACAATTATAACTTATGGTGGTATGTCAAAACAACCAGTTAATTTTCCAACTTCATTATTTATATTTAAAAATTTAAAAGCAATTGGTTATTGGGTTACAGAGAATACAAAGAATAATCCAGATGTTAAAATTAAAACAAGTTTAGAATTAGTTAAATTATATGAAAAGAATGAATTAAAAGAATTATCAGTTATTGAAAATGTTTGGAAAAGTGAATTTAATGATGAAGAAATTAAAGAATTAATTATTAAAACTATTAAAGAGAGTAATAAAGGTAAACAATTTATTTATGTTGAATAAGATTATATGATTATATTCCTTTGTTTATAGTATTCATTAAATATTAAGGAAAAAATATATCTGTTATTTATGTATTTAACTAAATTAACTATATTATTATTAAATTTAATACAAATTATTATCGTTAAATATTATTTATTTGAAAGGAAAGATTTTGCGATTTTAAAGTTAAAAAAATTCAAAAAAATTATGAAAGATTTAAAAGAAGTGGACATAATAGACAAAAAAAAAAAAATAAAAAAATAAAAAAACAAAAAATAAAAAGTTTATAAGATTTATAGTTTTAATGAATGTTTGGTATTAATTTTATTATCTGTTACTAAACTAAATTCTTTCTAAGACACCACTTAAACTTTAAAAATTTAAACTTTAAACTGTCCCTTTGATTTTTAAGATAAAATTCAAATATAAAAAAAAAAAAAAAATAATCATTGGGACATAAAAAAAAAAAAAAAATTTTTTTTCTCTTAATTTTGAATAATTTTGGGACATTTTAATAAAAAACTCAAGAAAATATAAAGAAAAGTAGAATCCCTTTTCAATTTTATTTTTAATTTTTTCTTTTTAATAAATATCTTAAAGGTTTTTAAATTTGTTTTGTATTTAGTTGTATTATTTTATTATATCTTAATTTGAAATTTTTCTTTTCTTATTGTTTTAAATTCATTATTTTTATCATTAATACTCATTCAAATAAATAAAAAAAAAATAATAATAATAATAATGAGTAAAAAAATTACCAATAATCAAGAATTATTACAACATTTATCACCATTACCATCTTTTAATACAAGAAATGAAATTAAACCTTGGATTCATTCAAAATTAAATAATACTGGTATTGTTTTAGTTATTGAAAGATCAGATTCTTCAAAAATTGTTTTTAAATGTAAATGTTTAAATAATAGAAAATCAAATATTAATGATAATGATTGTTTTAATCCATCAATTTTACAACAAAGAGATCAAAAATTAGGTTGTAATTTTAGATTAAGAATTAGTTATAGTGTTAAATTTAATAATTGGACTGCAAGTATAACAAATCCTGAACATAATGAATTATGTTCAAATTTTCAAAATAAAGATATACCTGCAAGATTAGTTGAAAGAAAGAGAAAGAGATCATCAACTTTAAAATCTAATAATTCATCTAATTTAACTTTAAATTCAAATTCAAATTTAAATTCAAATTCAAATTCAAATTCAAATTCAAATTCAACAAAATATTATAAAAATCAAGTTGATTTAATTATGAATAATACTCCATCATCAGATTTAGATTCACCTTTTTCAATTAATTCAATAGATTCAAGAAATGATTCAATTTTTTCATCATCATCATCAAATAATAGTTTAAATACACCAATTAGTAATATTAATACACCATTAAATTCAAATCAAACATTTATTAATAATAATTCAAATAATAATTTAATTGATTTAAATTCTCAATTTGATAAATTTGAAAATCAATTTAAATTTGTTGTACCTGGTAATTCAATTGATTCAAGTCTTGATTTATTTAATAAACAAGAAATAATATATAATAATGATCAATTTGATGATTTAATTAATCAACAATCAAATAATGATCAATTTGATGAAATATTACCACAAATTAATTCTGAAATTGATATAAATCTTCAATTACAAACAAATTTAACATCAATTAATCCAATTCAACAAGAAATTAATGATATTTTTTCATCATCATCATCATCAATAATAATAAATAATAATAATAATAATAATAATAATAATAATAATAATAATCAATCAAATAATGAAATTGAAAAACAAGTTGAAGAACAAATTAAAAGATTAGAAATTGAAAGATTAAAAATTGAACAAATTAAAATTAAAGAATTAGAATTTGAAATTGAAACTGAAATTAAATTACAAAAATATTTATTAAATAATCCAAATACAAAAATTAATTTAAATAAATTAAAAGAAAGTTTAAAATTAAGTACATTAAAAAATTTTAAAAAAAGGAAAACTAATGATTCAATAAATAATTTTATTAATGATGATTTAAATTATTTAGAAAATTCTAATAATAATAATAATAATAATAATAATAATAATAATAATAATAATGATAATGATTTAAATTATTTAGAAAATTCTAATAATAATAAAAGACAAAAAATTTCAAAATTTAAAACAACAACAGTTAATATTAATAATACAAATGAAATAACAAATTTAACATTAAAATCAAATTCTTCTACAAAAATGACAACAAATTTTTTAAAATTAGATAATAATAATAATAATAATAATAATAATAATAATAATAATAATAATAATAATAATAATAAAGAGATTAATGAACTTTTAAATGATATTATTCATGATTCAACAAATATGAATTATTTAAATTCTTCAAATGATTTTATAAATTTTGTTTCAACTAATGAATCATGTACAGGACTTTATAATTCTTTTAATGGTTCAACAATGTCAAATAATCAATTATTTAATGATGAATTTTTAAATAATTTAATTATGAATTCAATTAATTCTAATGAAGAAGAAATTAAATTTGAATCAATTAAAGAAATTAAACAAGAGAAGAATAAAGAAATAGAAGAAGAAGAAGAAAAAAATATTGAAATTAAACCTAAGGCTAAAGTTATTAGTGAAAATGGTGGTGGTGGTAGTATGATGATGATGAATGAATATGATTATATGATGAATGAAGATTTTAAAGAAATGGAAAATTTAAATCTTGCAATGGGATATTAATAATGTTTTAATGAAATTAATTACTCTTTTTTGTTTATGGTTATAGTTATATGTTTATTAACTCTATATCTTATGTGTATCTTTTTAATAATTAATTTTTAATGAATTTGAGATGACTTTTTAATATTTGAATTATAACATATTACATATTATTTAATTTTTAATACACCGTTAACGGTTAATTATTAACACAATTAACTGGAGAACAAAATTTTAACCAATCAGAATTCAGAATTCCCTCGAAAGCCTTTTTTTTTTTTTTTTTTTGACGAGAAAAAAAAATTTTTTCTTCTTTTAATTAATTTTAATTAAATTTAAATGAATTGTCCTGAATTTTGTGTCTTAAATTTAAGTTAATTAAATAGAGACAACAACAACTTGGTTAAAGATTAATTTTACTGGTTCTAATTACCATTTTTTAATTATTTTTTTTTTTTTTTTTGACTCTTTAGTTGTGGAAAGTAAGTGGGGTATTAATTGTTGTTGTAATTGTAGAAGTTAATGATAAATGAATATATAGTAGAATGATAGATACTACAAAAATAGTTAACTAGTTAAACAGAGAGTGTTTTAAAATTCACTCCCTTAAAACTATTCAACTACTATAACTTTAAAAAAATTGCTCATAGAAAAATAAGCGATTTAACCTATAATAAATAATTAAGTATAGGCTAAAAAAAAAAATTATGTCAGAATTAACAAGGAATTAAACTGTCTTAACCTTAACATACCTTAACCATTAAAAACTTACATAACCTCTTCAAATAAAAAAAAGCCAAAAAACGCCAAAAAAACTTAATTTTGACACCAATAAAATTCAACTGATGGAAAAGATAAAAAATTTTACTGATGGAAAAGATAAAAAAAAAAAAAGAAAAAGCTTCAGGACAAAATAACTAATTTTAAAGAAAACAAAGAAAAGATGTGGTTATTTTATGATTGTAGAATAAGTTATATAGTTAACGTAGTATTAACGGGAGTATTGGAAGTATTATCCAACTTAAATCGTTCAAATGCCTCCAAATTTCAACAAATTTCCATAATTAATTTAACCCAATCAATCAACATTAACTTTTTTCAACTAAATCATAATTTCTCTATCTATTTTTTTTTTGTTTTGGTTTTTGGTTTTTGGTTTTTTGGTTTTTTGGTTTTTAAAACTTTGTAATAATTATATCTATCAATTTAGAAACAAGTACAATACAACTTTAACTCAAAATTTACAAAACTTCTCTCATCTTTTAAAAGCTTTTTCTTTAAAATTTTTTAGAATTCCTTTTTTTTTTTTTATTTTTTTTATTTTTAGGAAAAAATTTTGTCACCTTTTTCAAAAAAATTTTGACATATAAGTTTTTTATAAATTTTAATATTATTTAAATTTTATTTAAATTTTATTTATATTCTTTTATTTTAATCTTTAATTATTATTTTTTTTTTTTATATAGTTTTCAATTTAATCAATAAAAATAGAAAAATGTCAAAAAATATTAGTAATACAAAAGATAATCCAAATTTATCAATAATTAATAATAATAATACTATCAATTCAAAATCAATAAAATCAAATGTTGAATTATTAAGTTATTTAACACCTGTACCACATTTCGAAGGTAAAGAAGATATTAAACCTTGGGTTCATAATAAATTAGAAGGATCAGGTATTGTTTTAGTTGTTGAAAGATCAGATTCTTCAAAAATTGTTTTTAAATGTAAATGTATTTATCAAAAATCTTTATTAAAACATTTAAAAAAATCACAAAAAATTGAAAAAGAAAAAGAAAAAGAAAAAGATGAACAATTTAATAATAAAGCTTTAAATAATAACCTTTTAAATATGATTAATAATTTAGATTCAATTTCAAATTATTCAACTCCAAATTATAATTCTCCTTCAAATGAAAATTTTGATAATAATTATCATTCAAATTTATCAAATTCTTTTGATTTAAATAATATGTCTCCATGTTCAACAAATTCAAATTCTTCAACTTTAACTAAAAAATCAAGAAAGAGATCAATTTCTAATTCTAATTCTAATTCAAAATTATATGGTAATGGTTGTCCATTTAGATTAAGATTTAGTTTTAGTTTAAGATCTGGTGAATGGATTTTATCAATTATAAATCCAAATCATGGTGATGGTTGTTTTAATTTCCCTCCTGAATCTTCTTATCTTCATCATTTAAATTCAAATTTAAAATCAACTTTAAATTTTAAAACTTCAAGGAATAGAAAACCTTCAATTTCAATATCAAATTCTTCAACTCCAAATTCTGAATTATTTACTCCAAAATATACTCCTAATAATTATAATAATCCAAGTCCCTTTTCAATTCCTACAAATAGTTCAATTAGTTCAAAAGATTCAATCTTTAGTAATAACTTTAATAGGATTAATAGTTTAAATGCTCCAAATTATAATGAATTAAATGATAATGATTTAAATGGTTTTTTATTAGATCAATTTTCAAATTCAAGTTCATCATTAAATAATAATATTAATTTACAATTTGATAATTATGATTTTAATCTTAATATAAATAAGAATCAACAAAAATCAAATTTAAAATTGTTTCATGATTCATTAGGTAATGCCTATATTCAAAAACAAAATCAAGATACTAATTGGTTAGATAATCCTCAAACTGATGAATTATTTAAATTTATTAAAATTAATGACAATAATAATTTAAATAATAACAATAAATTTTTAAAAAATTCTTTAGTTTCTTCAATAATTAAAGAAGAATCATTAGAAGATGTTGAATTAGATATTCATGAATATAAAAATTTTAATGAAGCTTGGAATAAAAGAAGAAAATTAAATGATTTAAAGAATCAACAACAATTAACTCAAAATCTTAATAATTTTGATGATAATTCAATTGATTATATGTTTAATCAAATTTCTCAAAATTATGATTCACAAAATAATAATAATAATAGTAATAATAATAATAATAATAATAATAATAATAATAATAATAATAAATTTAATTTACAAATGAATCAAGATTTCAATAATATTAATGAAATGCTTGATAATGATTTATTACAAAACACAATAATACCAAATAATAATCAACAATATTCAAATTTAAACTCAAATCAAAATCAAAATAAAAGTCTTGATGAAATAATGAATGATCCAATCATTGATCTTATTGAAAATCATATTGAAGAAATTACAAAAATTACTAATGCTCATGCAATAAATGATAATAATACTATTTTAATTAATGATAATATTGATAATAAAATTAATAATTCAAAATTAATTAAACCAAAGAGAAAATATACAAAGAGAAAAACTAAAATTGATATAAAACAAAAAGATAAAATCAAAACTGAAGAAGAAGAAGAACAAAAACAACAACAACAACAACAACAACAACAACAACAACAACAACAACAACAACAACAACAACAACCATCAAAACAAGAAAATCCATTAAATAATAATATTATTGAAACTAGATTAAATTCAAATTCAAGTAAAGAATCAAATAAATTAATTAAAAATTTAAATATTAATGGAATATCAGCAGATATTGATTTGGGTCTTGAAAGTTTATCAAATACAAGTTTTTCATTTGAAGAGATGAATAATTTAAATCTTGCAATGGGAATGTTTTAATGATTATACTGTTTAATGATAATTAGTTAATGAAATAATGAAAAAAAAAAAAAAAAAAACATGGTAATAATACATTTTATATGACTACCAAAAACAATTAAATATGAATAATATTATGAGTAATGACGAGAATGAGTGTATTATGGATAATAATTGTATAAAAAATGTAAATATTAAAATTAATTTAAATAGTAGTAGTTTATTAATGGTGTCCAGATGTCTGACTTTTTAGGAAAAATTTTTATATTTTGAATTTTACAAAAACAACAAAGTAAACAAAATAAACAAATAAACTATAAAAAAATTTAATTTCAATTATATTTTTAGTTGAAAAAGAATGGTGTCGATTCCTCTTATACCTGTCAACAACTTAGATGATTCAAAAGTAATCGATGAAAGTGGAAATTTATTGCAAAGTTTCATATCAGATTTTAATCATGAATCAGATATTCATAATAAATTAAATAAATTATTAAAACCAAAAGATTTATTAAATTTTTCTAAATCATTAAACGTTGATACTTTATTAAATAAACCAAAGGAATTATTAAATTTATTTGAATTAAGAGATTTATTGTTTAATCTTGATATTAAAGAAATTTCAATGACAATTGATCAATATATTAAATTAATGAAGCTTTTTGATTTTATTTATTTACAAAATTATTCACCAAAATTAAGAATTGATAATACAAATCATAATAAAATTTATAAAGTGACTTCATCATGTCGTTGTAATATTAGCAAGAGATCAAAACTGAATTTAGATAAATTAAAAAATATTCATGATGAAATTTCAAAAAATGATCCAAATTCAAATATTTTACCTGTTTCTATTAAAAGTATTTCATCAACTCCATTATCAAATTTTATAACAAAGAAGTATTTTAATAATCTTAAAGGTTCTAAATCTGAAGAGAAATCAAAAATAAATAAAACCAATGGATCTGAATCAAGTACTCCTATTCAAAGTGAAGATAATAATAATAATAATAATAATAATAATAATAATAATAATAATAATAATAATAATAATAATAATAGTAATAACAATAATGATTCAACAGAGACTAATGATGATAATGATAAATCAAAAGAAATAATAACATTTGAAATAGAGCGAAAGAATAAATTATCTTCGTCAAAAAGAATATTAACAAGACATAGGTTCCATAGAGATTGTTCATCAACTTTATTTACAGAATTTAACATGACTTCCAAAAATGTTAAATTAACAATAAAAGGTTTCCATTCTCATGACATTGGAATTTTATTTATGATGAAACCAAGTTCATTCTTAAGATCATTAGTTGAAGAACAATGTTTATTAGGAAATTATGGTATGAGTATAAAGAAGAGTATTAGTTTAAAACTTGAAGTTACTTTTAAATTTCTGTATGATGAAAAAGATGAGAAAAAACATGATCTAAAATTAAAAGAATTTCTTATAAATACTGGATTACAAGATATTTCATTAAAATTCTTATCAAATTCAACAGTTAAATGTAGAAATAAACCACTTTCATTATTAGGAACTCCTAATTCATCAACAACAAATCTTTTATCCCCATCTACTTCTTCATCATCACCACCTATAGAAATTGCTACCACAATTCCAAGTACAAGCAACTATCCAAAGAATGGATCCTTCAAGTTCATACCTGTCAATGCAGCTAAACCAGAGTAAATACTTGTATAAATTACTATTAAATATACCATCAATTCCGAGGATTACAAAAAAGTCGGAATTCAATTTCCAATTAATTTTTTTTTTTTTTTGTCCAACTTCCTAAAAACTAGCTTTATATCAATAAAAAGATCTCTTTAAAATTGAAAATTACAACAACAAAAGGGTATTTTAAAAAATCAAGATCGATAGAGTAGTAAAAAATGTATCTATACATGGACACGAATCAGAGAACATTCTCTTCTCAATCCATCCCTCAGTCCAATTTCAACCAACAACAACAACAACAAACACAACAACAACAAACACAAGGTCAATTATCTTCTAATCAAAGCTATCCAGTATTTGCAAACAGTAGTAATTTATCTCCTCAATCTGCTCCTACTTTATTAACAAATAACACTCAACAATTTCCTCAACAAGGTAATAATCCTTTACTTCAACAACAACAACAACAACAACAACAACAACAAGCTCAACAACCATCATCTCAACAAGGTCAACCTCCAATGATGGGTATGGCAGCTGGTAGAGCATTAGATGATGAAAAAGTTTATCAATGGATTGTAGAACTTTCTTATGGTCCAAATAAAGAGCAAGCATTATTAGAATTAGGTAAAAAGAGAGAACAATATGATGATTTGCCATTAGTATTATGGAATTCTTTTGGTGTAATGACTGCATTATTAGATGAAATTATTTCAATATATCCATTATTATCACCACCAAATCTTTCTTCAGCTGGTTCGAATAGAGTTTGTAATGCTTTAGCTTTACTACAATGTGTTGCTGCTCATCCTGAAACAAGAAATATGTTTTTAAGTGCTCATATTCCATTATTTTTATATCCTTTCCTAAATACAAATTCAAAACAAAGACCTTTTGAATATTTAAGATTAACTTCTTTAGGTGTTATTGGTGCATTAGTTAAAAATGATACTCCAGAAGTTATTTCATTTCTATTAACAACTGAAATAATACCTTTATGTTTAAGAATTATGGAATCTTCATCAGAATTATCAAAAACTGTTGCAATTTTTATTGTTCAAAAAATATTAGTTGATGATGCTGGTTTATCTTATGTTTGTCAAACTTATGAAAGATTTGCAGCTGTTGCTTCAGTATTAAAAGTTATGGTTGATCAATTAGTCACACAACAAACTTCAAGATTATTAAAACATGTAGTTAGATGTTATTTAAGATTAAGTGATAATCCAGATGCTAGAAAGGCTTTAAAAACTGTTTTACCAGAAACTCTAAAAGATGGTACTTTCTCAAATGTATTAAAAGATGATCCAGCTAGTAAAAAATGTTTAGCCCAATTATTATTAAACTTGGGTGATTATGATCAACAACAACAGCAACAAGTTCAACAACAAGTTCAAAATATGCAAATGCAACAACCACAACAACAAGTTCCAATGCAGCAAGCTCCAATGGGAGGACAGGGTCAAATGCTTGGTCAACCAATGAAATACTAATAATGTTATAACGACAAAAAATCAAATCAAATTTTTAACGAAAGTATATGACAATTTTAATCAATTTTTTATAATAAAAAAACATACAAATCAGTTAGATTAAAAAGAAAATTTTTAAATTGACAGATTCATAACATTTTTCATATAACTTATGATCCATTATTTATTCATAATTTCAAAAAATAAAATTCCAGCATTTTCTCCCTAATTTCTCTTTATTCCATAATATATTGTTTCTGTCTATGGTCCATGGTCTGTGTGTGCTTTTCATCATTTTCTTATATACTTGTACTTTTCAGCTTCTTTATTCATAATATATTCACTGTAAACTTTTTTTTTTTATAGTTATGTTTCTTTTTGTTTTGATTTTGAATTTTCTTGTTAAATTTTATAAGCTTTGGAATTATATAATGTTTATTTCTGAACTTTTACTTTTTTAATTAGGCAATATACATACATTATTGGTTTATAATTAAGATTAAGAGTAGTTACAATGGAAAATTTTATAGAATCAATATTAATAAATTTTTTTAAATTGTTCTCTAGATATACAGAAAGAAAAAAACAAAAACACACATTATAAAAACTCATTTAAGCAATGCCATCTAAAACAACTTCTGGAAGTTCAGGAGATTCTGATTTAACAACAGCCTTTAAAGTAACAACTGATTTAAAGCTACTCTTGGCAAATTTAACTAATGCACAAATTCTTTCACCACTTAAACTCTTACCAAATAATTTCAAAGTATGTGAAGCTTCATTTAGAACTAATTTACCTTCAACTGGAGCCATTGAAGAGGCATTAATAATATGGTCAACAGCTTCTTGAATAGTGTTCGCATCTAAGTTGAAAGTACCAACAGCTTCATTTGACATTTCATCATAGAATGTAGTAAAGTCACCAACATGAGATGGAACAATGAAATCACCTGGCACAATATCCAAATCTTCAATTTGATATTCATCTCTGAAACCTTCATCATCAAATGGTTCAAATGTAGTAGCATCACATTCTTTAGAAATGAATGATAATGTATTAGTAATAGAAGTTGTTATGATAGCACCACCTAATCTATTGAATGAAACGTAAACAATGCCCTTTTCTTGTGGAATTAATTTATCAACTTCTAAAATGAACTCTTGTTCTAATTCTTCTGTACTTGGTTCAGAAACAACAGAAACTGATTCTAATAAAACATCATCTAAGGTGTTTTCAATATTGAATTGTAAAACAATATGTTCTTTATAAATATGTTTAATAACATCAACAACAAACTCAGTTTCTTTATCAGTTAATGGAACAATGTTTGAAGAATGTAAAACTGAGCCATATGAAGAAAATTCTTGAATCTTTTGTAATTCGTTAATGAATTGTTGTTTTTGTAGTTCAGTTTCAGTATCAACTGACTCAAATGCAACATTACCTTGACCTGAAGAAGATGAACCAGCACCAGATTTTTTATCATTACTACCAGAGACACCCAATGATTTAGTTGAAGTATGAGTTGATTCTTCAAATTTACTAGTTTTCTTTCTTAACTCAATAGCTCTATATTCATCTTCAGAAATCTTTGGAATTGATTCAACATCAAATGGAGTTTGAAAATTACTAGCATCACCAGAGATATAAGTAGTTAACTTTGATTCTAATAATGATAAATCATATTTATATGATGGTTTAATAATTTCTTTAGCTTTCTTCTTATCATCTAAAGATTCTAAGAATTTTAATGAAATAATAGCACGATCTCTAACTTCATCATCAACATCATTTACAATTCTCTTTAATAAAATTCTAATTGAATTATTAATATAAGCATCATCAATTAATGCAAATTTAGATAAAGCAATAACAGCAGCAGATCTAATAATTGAGTTTTCTAAAACAACTCTATTATAGATATGTCTAATGTAGAGAGTTGGATTAGCAGTCTTTGGACCTTCGTTACCTAATAAATTCAAAATTCTAACACTTAATTCAGTAAATTCACAATCTTCAATAAATTCACAAAGATTTTCTAAAGCTAAATCTCTTGATTCTGGAACAAAATAAATTAAATCAAATAAAGCTTCCACAATTGAATTTTTAAATTCAAATCCACCATCATCTTTTAACATTTCAATTAAGAATGATAACATTGATTTATGATTTTGAGGGAATTTTAATGATAAAGTTTTAACAGCATCAATGATAATAATTTTAAATTCATCAGATATATCATTAATCAAGTTTGAAATAGTTTTAATTAATCTTTCAATATTATCAGAAGTACCAGTCTTTAATAAAGTAGTAATAGCATAAGTAGCGATTGATCTATTTGAATCATTAATTAAAGATTCTAATTCAGTATTACAAATTATAATTTTTTCTGGATTATTTAATGAGATTTTGTTTAAAATTCTAACAGCTGCAAATCTTGAAACAGTCTTTGGAGCAGTTAATAAGAATTGTAATCTTTGAACTGCAATAGCAAATTTTTCAGTTGAAATATTTGGTAAATTGACAATAACTTTAATAGCTTCAATGTTTACTGAATGATTTCTATCTTGAGTCCAATCTGTTAATAATGGGAAGAAAGTTGGAATTAATGAAGGATCAGTTGTTAAAATTTCATTAACATATCTAATTAATTGACAAATAGCTAATGGATTTCTTAAATTTTTACAAAATTGTTGAATAATTTTTCTTAAAGCCATTTTATCATGATTTCTTAATGAATATAATAAACCTAATGCATGATATTGAGTAATTAATGAATCATTGATATAAGAATCACCAGTTTGAGGGAACGATTTAACAGCAGTAACGGCTTCTTGAGTTTCATTAGTCCATCTTTTAACAACATCTTTTGCAACAGGTAATAAATGATAAGAACTGACTAAAGCAGCTGAAGAAACTGATGGGTGTTTGTCTACAATTGCAGTCTTCATTAATCTTTCAGTAGCATGAACAGTTGAACCATCCAAGACTCTTGCTAAAGTTCTAATTGCATTTGGTTTATAAATGATTTCACCATTTTGAACATCTTTCATGATTGAAGATGTAACCATTAAAACATCATCAGAGATTAATGATAATTCTTTAATTGCTAAATAAACAATTTGTCTTAATGAAGAGTTCTTATGTTGAAATAATTTAGAAATTGAGAAGAATAAAGTAGTAGCTTCTTGTTTTGGGAAAGTTTCACCATTATATAATAATCTTAATAATCTTGCAATTAAGACACGACACTTTTTAGCATCAACAGGAGTAGCATTGAAAGCTTGTAGACAGTCTTGAAAGACAGTCATTTTATCAGGGAAAGCCCCAGAATCAATGTCTTCAAACTTCTTATAAGTAGCAGTAGACATGACAACAAAGCTTCTTTATTGTTTTGATATTACAATTACAACTTTCAAAAATAAAAGATATTCCAATTATAGGATTTCTTTTGATGGATTTGTTTTGATCTCGATGAATTTCTCAAGAAATTTTGGCGGGTAATCCTCGTAATTCGTATTGTTTGACCCTCGGATTTTGTATTTTATTGAAACTATAGAGTTTGATAGATAAAGTTATAGAGTAATGATTGATGTAGTTAAAAGTATAATTAGGTATTGATTTATCTACAACCCAATAAGTTAATTTTTTTTTTTAAAGAAAAAAAAGTAATAATACAATATTTCATTTCAAATCCTAAACACTTACTCCATACTATGATTTATTAAAAAATCTTGTTCATCTAAAGTTGATTGTAAACCAAATCCAACATCATCAATCATATTTATATCATCATTAACAAAGTCTTGTGTCACAGATACAGGGTTTGGTATATTTGTTGAAGGTATGTTATTATCATTATTTTCATTATAAGTTGGTATTGTTGAAGTCATAACAAAATCATGAGGATTAGTTATTGTTGGTGCTTCATTTATGATTGGTGCAACAGCAATAGGCTGAGGATTCCAATAATCTGATGGAGCTTGAGTTGTATCATTATTTAAATTTGGTAATTTTTTTAAAGTATAAGTTGAATTTAATAATTTTGAATTAATAATTTTATCTTCAAATTTAATTTGAATTGATTTTAAATCAGTTTTTAAATTTTTATCTTGATTATAAATTTTAGACATTTCATTTAATAATAATCTAACTTTTTTCAATCTTGAATCATTTTCATTAATCTCTTGATTATTATTATTATTATTATTATTCTTATTATCATCATTTAATTTTCTTTTTAAAGAATTATTGATTAATTTATCAAATTGTTCCTTTTCAGATTTTGTATCATTTTCTAATTGATTTAATTTTTCTTTCATTTTATCTAAATCACCAAAATATAAATTTAATTCTTGTTCTTCTTTAACAGATTTTGCACTCATTACTGTAAGATTTGAATTTAAATTATTTTTTGTTTTTGAAACTGGGAAAGCTGAAGGACGTTTAACTTTATTTATATGGATCCATTTATCTACTACATTTTCTATTAGTAATTGATTTGAAGTAAATCTTTCAAGTGCAATAGATCTAAAACTCATAACATCAGCTTCGTCATGTAAACCAGCAATTTCATTTTGTTGAGCTTGAGCAGCAGCTTGAGCAGCGGCATGGGCTTGTTGCTGTTGTTGCATCTGTTGCTTTGTGCGACGTCTAGATGTCATTGGTTTTGCCATTCTTAATCGATGATGTTTAATTAATTTTTAAATTTTAAATGATTGTTTGTTTATCTTTGAGTTTTTTTAGTTTTAAGAATTAAAGAAAAAAAAAAAGTTGGTGTTTTGGTGTTCGGATGTTGGTTTTTTTTTCTTTAAAAAAAAATTGAAGAATAAATTTAATTAAAAAGTTTTTAAACCCACAATCAGATTTGTTTAAATGTCTTTTGCCTAAGTTTAAGAATTAAAGATTGTTAAAACAGCCTCAGATTTTTAATTCTTATTGAAGAATGTTATTTTGCTATTCGAGAAGTGCAATAGTATTATTGGATAATTTAGTAGTATTGATAGTTAATAATTATCATCAATTTGACAATTGCGATAAAATTGTTGTAAGAAATGATAGAATTTTGATATCTAATTAAGCAGTAAAAGACAACTATCTCTAATCTCTTTTAATATATACAACAGTAGACACTAGTCTTATATTTCGAATGAATTCTTTCTTGTTATAACTATCTAGGTACTTATATTATATTTATAACACTCCAGTATTTTGGAAAGTTTAATATATAATTTAATTTTAATAGAAACATTTTTACTTTATGTAAGTATAAATTAGATTAATTTGTATTGATTCTTTGACACAAATACGTACTTCATCCAATAATCATAAAATTAATTCTCTCATAAAAAATTTAGAATATTACAAGTAATCATACTTTACTAAAAAAAAAGTAGCTGAAAGTTAAGAGAAGCAATATCCAACGGTTAAATAGATGTCAACTAAAGGGGAAATCCAAATTTAACTGTGCTTATTAATAATCTAATAGTGCATTCTAGTTTCTACAACTATAAGCACTCAAATACCAACACAATAAAGAAAAGAATCAATGTAATATTTTTTTTTTTTTCATTTAATCAGCGACGTTAATTAAACTATATCAATCAACTAAATTAATTTTTCACACCATCATCAACTTCAACAGGAATAGGGAGGATGTTATGACATATAGCAGTACTGTGTTTCCATAACTTCTATCTCACTCGCAAAGGAACTACATCAGCACAACAAACTAGAATTAAAGTCTAACCGCTGACTTAAAATAAAATACTCCTTTACCGCTGGCTGGAAGATATTTTCAGTGCTTTAATTGAGCGTATTTTGTCGAAGTAATAAAGTTGATAGGTCAATGGTGATATGTAGTATACATTGGTGATTGTAAATTATATATTGCAGATACTTGAATTCCACATTTACTTGCCTACTACTACACCCAATTTTAGTTGATAAAAAAATTAATGTTACTAGAACTGCCTTTAATGATATGCCTCAAGTTATTGAAGTTTTAACTTATTTGATGTATGGCTCTAAAAATTAATATATTAAAACTACTGATACTCAATCAATTCAATATAGAAAAAATGGTGAAAAAATGTGTTTTACTTGATGATTCGTCAGTTTTAGCTGATCCTCATTTACAAGCTCCATTTGATGAAACTTTAGTTCCACCAACACCAACTGATCCAACTAATCATAAAATTTATCTATATTCCAAGCCATTTAGGTGATACTACTTTCTCAGTTGTTAGTAATATTACAATGGATTCAGGTATGGAGTTAGATTATCCAGCTTTATTCTATATTGTTCAAGATTAAACAAGAACTTTTTGATTTAACTCAAGAAACTTCTGACGCCTTTATCAATGTTGGTATTGATTATGGTGATGTTGCTGATATTTTTTTTCCAAAATTTCGCTTTAGCTGATCATACATCCAATTCATTTACATGATCATATACTCTTTCACTTAATGATTCAATTGCTACATGATTCTTTTGAAGAATTTTTTTCAGAAGATGTTGCTGATAATTTATTTAAATTTAAGATTGCTCCATATACTAATAATATTGAAATTTTGACTGGTAATTATGCAAATGTTAGATTTGTCGCCCATAATCCAAATGTTTTAGTGATTTATTGTCATATTCATATTCATATTCAAGCTAATTTAAGTGCTGCTATAGTCGTTGTCTTAGTTGAAGCTGAAGATATAGTTTTTAAATGTTTCACAATCATTATACTATCATGATCATAGAGATTTTAATTCAATGTATATGATTGCACATTCTGAATTAAATGTTACTTTAACTTAGATGAATTTGATTCTTATCTAATTATAGTTAGAGCTCTCTTTGAATATTCTATAATACTCAGCTTGATAAATTTTGCATGTTTATATAACTTCTATTCAAAATTCTTTTACATTTTATATTACAATAATCTAATTTTTTTAAAAGTAATATAAAAAAATGTCTATTAATAATAAACAAATGAACTAAAGTTTACTACTCTTTTTATATTATCTAGAATAATAATTAGTTTATATTATAGAGAATATAAATTGTCCAAAATTGAAATAAAAAGCTTAATGGATAATTTGAAAACATATTAAAGAAAGTCCAAAATTGTTATAAACATAATAAAATAACACCATTATATTATCTAATTTGTAACCATTAGTTTAAGTCAAAAAAAATTCAAGTCTATTTGATAAAATCAAAAAAAAAAATACCAACAGATTAAAGATAAATGATGAAAAAAGTTTGAGATTTTAGAAATTTATGATGATGAAAATTTTAATTACTGTTTGAAATTGTTTAGGCAATGGTACAAGTGAACCAGAAACCGTGCCAGATAAAGTTATCAGCGTTTTCAGCAGATTCAGTTTGAGTAGCAGATGAAGTAATAGTAGTTGGTTGCATTTTGATAATAGTTGTTTGTTTGTTTTTTTTTTTGATTGTTTGATATAGAAAGAAAGAGAAAAATAATTCAAGTTTTCAAGCAACTTTGACCTCTATTTATATTCAAAAAAAATTGGATGAGTTGAGGTTAGATTATCATAAATTGAAACATTGATCATCCTATGAAGGGGATAGTATAATATGCCTTTTCCATTGTCAAATTGAGTAATTTTTTCAAAGAAACTTTGAAACAGTTGATAATTCCCTAATTAGGAATAGACAATAGCGTTAGCTCTATTTTTTTCATTAATTGCATGCATGATTATTCCAATTATTTAACTAAATAAGTAAATCTTTTTTTCCTAAAAAGTAAATCTTGCAATGATTAAACATAGTAGATTTCAATATAGATTAATTGATTCACGTTTTATGCCCCTGAAATGATAAATTACACAAAACTAGTTGTCTAAGCAAATTAATTTGAAATCTGAATTGTGATCTTAATTACAGTTTGTAAACTAAGAAGAATGAATCATCTTTCAAAAAATAAGCAAACAGAAATAAAATTATGTAACCATATAAACATGTTACCATGAACTTATCTCGATAATTATCTCTTTGAATTGTTTGAATATATACTTTAATAATTTGACTGAAAACTTGATTGGCCCGAAACACTTGTAGTCTCTCTACAAACTCCACAAAAACAACTAGTTTCATAAAAAAAAGCTTTCATGGTAATTATTATAGATAAAACCAATACTTACAAAACATTAGAGCCACTAAACAAACATATGATTCTCACCAATTAGACTCACTTCTCAATTAATATGAATACTTCACCTGCACACCAGCACACCAGGCACCAGCCGCTCAAAACGTTAAAAAAAAATGTTAACGAAAAAAAACCAAAGTAGAAAGCAAAAACACATAATAAAAAGCCAAAAGAAACATTGAGAAGTGGGTCAAAATATCATCTATTGTACTCATATACTTGCCTATACATTATTAGAGATCTTACTATTGGTTGATTTCAGTCATTTGTTGGTTTTTTTTTCTACTAATTTTGATAACTTTTTCAGCTCTGTTGACATCACTATCATACCGCATTAATTTATAGTGGTTGTTTATACAAATTTTCATTTTAAATTCATTTTAATCAAAAACATATAATTTTTAAATTACAAATTAGGAAAACATCGTCAAACAATGACAACAGAAGTTTCTAAAACTTCAACTACTGCTTCAAGTATAGAAGTCAATGGAACACCAACTCCAAATAATACAAATTTAAGTTCTAAACAGAAATCAAAGAGAATTGAACTTCAAAATATAACAGGAGAATTTCAAAAACAATTAGGTGATAATTGGAATAAATATCAATTAACTGTGAGTCTTTTCTTGGTTGGTAGATTATCAAGAACTGAATTGACAAATGAATTAAGTGGTATATTGACAGATTCAAAATTAATAAGGTTTCATAATCAATTTTTATTGTCAAATTTAGCAAATGCTTTAAGAGATGAACCTGTTGGTGATTCTAATTTAAGTAATGCTTTTGGCAATGCTTCATTGAATAAGAAAAAGAAAGATCGTGTTAAAGTATCAAGTCAATATGAAAGACTGAAAAAAGATATTATGGCATTACCTGTTAAAGAAAGACGTAGAATCAAATCAATTCAAAGAGAATCTGGTAAAAAGACAATGGCAACATCATCAATGACATTAACAAGGCAAGCTTTACTACCGAAGATTCCACTTGCAACAGATAAGGATAAGGTTCTTACTGGTAGTACAGTTGAATGGACACAGGATATTAGTCATGGTATTCAAACATTATTATCAACAGAGACATTTTCTTTACCAGATAATGAAAATTTAAAAAATAGAATGTTAGGTATTGCAAGAGAACATGGTGTTACAGGTAATATTGCTAAAGAAGCTATTGAAGTTTGTTATATGGGCTTAGAAACTTATCTTAAGAGTATAATAGAGAGTGCAATTGATACTGTTCGTTATAGAAAGATTAAATATTCAATGACAGATATTTATGATCAAATTATAAGAGGTTCAGAGAGTTCTTCAGCCTCTTTGACTGATGGAAATGGTTCTAAAAGAAGAAAAATAATAATGACTAATGAAGATATAGTTGATTCTTTATCAATCCATCCATATTTGACTGATCCTAATGGTCCAATTTATAGATTACATTCAGTTCAGTTACATGATGACACATATGTTGAAGAAAATACATCAATTGATTCAATTCTAAAACCAAAATCAGAAGTATTCAAAAATTCACATTTATCAAAACAATCACAATCAGCTTCTAATTCTAATAACAATACACCAAGGAAAGCAGAAAATCAAGACCAAACGTCGAAAATTACAAACAATGTACCAAGTATTAAATATGAAGATGGTGGTGGTTCTACATCTAATATAAATGGTATCAAAACTGAAAACCATACAAAAAGACTAGATCAAGAACCTCAAGAAACAAATGCTAATTCAAAATTAAATAATATTGGCTCAAAAGATGAATTAAATTGGATCATCCATGATATTTTATCAACACATTAAAAGAGCACTTCTTTTTTTCATGACTACATACATTTAATGACAGTGTTTTTTCATGTTTTTTTTTTTTTCGTAAACACAAACTTATGTTACTATTATTTTATTTTACCATACTTATTTCAATTCTCTATTATTCTATCTGGTGTATCTATAATATCTTTTCATATATGTATATCTAATTTAATCGACTCAATTAATCATTCAAAATAGATTTCCATACTGTAGAGTTATTAATTAAACCTTTTTTTTTTGTTATTAGGTGGAACGCTATTACTATTACACACGGAGATAACATTCAAAAATTAACTCCGGAGTAGCAGTTGGAAGGTACTGCAGAATTTCTATTATGCTCTTTTTCTGCTGTGGTATTTAACTCCCTCATCCTCCAACCTTTTGTTGGTCATCAGCCCTTGTTTGTTTTGTATCTGCCTCTTCAGTTTTAGAAAATATAAACCTGAAAACATTACAGTTAATTTAAGCAATTGACTTCTGTCAAGTTAAAGCTTGGTGGTTACTCTTTACGAAAACTTGTTGTTTGTTGCTATAATTATTGATCCTTCCTAATACATCATATCCATAACCTTTGTACTATCTTCATGGTAAAGTATAGACTACTGAGACCTTATTGAAGAGAGATCGAAGTCATTTACTGTGTGTATTTAGTATCTTTTTCTAAGTGTGTGTTAAAATCTAAATAAAATATTGTTATGAGGATTATTGTTTAAAGTTAAAAAAATTGAGTAAAATTTAAAAAAAATTTCAACCATTTTTGAGCCAATACTTTGATTTGCTTTAAATGTCTTTGTTTTGAAGTTTTATATTTAATATTCAGAGATAAATCTTGAAGTTGAAATAATAACACTAGTTAAAATGTTATTGATTCCAATCCTTTAATGGGTGTTTAATTTGGTCTTTTATCAGTTGTTTTAGGGAAAGGATTAAGAAATCAATTTAATTTTCCAAGATAAATTATTGAATTTTAATATATGTACTAAAGCTTTTATTGCCTAATTTTAAATTATAAGATGATCACTATATAACAATCACATAATCTAATTTTTAATCGACTAGATTTACAATAATATATCTGTAAACACTGATCAAATGAATAGAATTCAAATTTCAAATTTAAAAATAAAGATAAAACAAATAAATATAGATTGAACTGAATTGATTATAGAAATAATGAGAACCTAATGTAGATCTATAAATAAAAAAAAAAAAGAATTGAATGGATATTGATGATATTTTGATATCATTATTGATAAGATTTTTGTTTTTGTTGTTTTATTATAATCTAATCCAGTTGTATTATTTAAAGATCATTTAAACTTCATGATGAATTGAATTTGAAATGACTGAAATCAAATCATTATTATCAGATAAATTAGTTTCAGCTAAAGCATCTTTTAATGATTCTTCAATAATAGCATCCCAATCTGAATTAAAAACAAAGAATGTTTGTAACAAAGAAACAACAATTAATGCAACAACTAAACCACACCATAAACCGTATAGATGTAATTGAAAACCGAAGGCAAGAACAAACCCAATTGGTAAAGCAACTAAATAATAAGCAATTAAACTTAAAATAGCAGCAATCTTTTGTCTACCTTGGCCACGTAAAATACCACCAGTAACAGCTGATAATGAATCATTAATTTGAAACATTGCACCTAATGGAATAATTTGAAGTGCAAATTCAAGAACTTCTTCATCAGATGTAAAAAGATTAACAACATGAACTTTAAAGAAGAATAATAATGAAAAATTAAATGCACCTAATATTAAAGAACATAGAATAGCAGCATTTGAAGCAGTAATAGAAGCCTTTTTAGAAACAGCACCAATATAATTAGCAACTCTTGTTGAAGCAGCAATACTTGTAGCAAATGGAGTTTGATATAATAAGACACAAATAGTTGTAATAACACTTTGAGCAGCTAAATTAACAGTACCAAATCTTGCAGCACCTAAAGTAATTATTTCAAAAGCTAACCATTCACTCATAATACCAATACAACTATTTAAAGATAATGATAACATTCTATTCCAATTTCTGAAAACATCCATTGAAAATCCACACCAACACTGATAACCATTAACATAAAAAGTGTATAAAAATAAAAGAGTAGCCATTAAATAATTTGTCAAAACAATTGAAATTGGAGCACCAATAAAACCAAGGCCAACAGATTTACTCCAAACAAGGTAATAATTCATGAAAGCGTTAAATGGGGCAGCAATTATAATGACATAAGTGGAAGCATGGAAAATTGATTGAGCTTGTAAATATCTTTTACAAGTTTCAAAAAGAATAAAACCAGGTAAACCAATAGTTAAAATTCTTAAATATTTAACAGCTAAATTAATTAATTTAATATCATCAACTAAACTTGTTAAAATTGGTCTTGATAAAAAACAAAGGGTAAAACCAATTGGTACAAATAACATTAATAAAAAGATTGAACATCTTAAGAAATGTAAACCAACTAATTTATAATCTTTTCTACCATAAGCTTGAGCACAAAGTGTATCTAAAGATGAAGAAGTACCTTGAAACAAAGAATAAGCTATAATATTTGCAGTCATACCAGCTAAAGAAACAGCAGCTAACTCTGTTGGACCAATTCTACCAACACTAAAAACTGATGCAACATTTAAAGAGTATTGTAACAAAAAGGTGATTATTAGAGGAATTGAATTTTTAGATAATGATTTGACTTCACTAGCTATTGAAGTTTCAGTTTTAGGTAATTGACCAGTACTTATTACATGCCTTAAAGTATTACGAGATTGCATTAATTTTAAGGTTGCTAAAGATCCTCTTCTTGAACCAATAGGAATGTTATAACCACCTGTTATGAAATCATTTTCAGGAGAAAGAAGGGGACTCTTTAAAAGATCTGCACGTTGATTTGGATCTCTCAAACTTTGTGATAAAGTAGCTACCAATGGAGTGAATTCTGTTGGTTCTTCAATAGCTTCATCTTCATGTGAACTTCTTCTATCATCGAAAACGTTTCTTGCCTTATTTGTAGCAGCAACAGATTGTGATTGAAGAGTTTGAGCAATTGTTGACATTATGGGTTGTGAAATTTGGTATACATCACTGTAAGGACCAGGACCTGAAGAAAATGGTTGTTCATTTGACATTTTCATTGATATTTAAACTGATTTGTTTACCTTTCTGATCTTATCTTAAATTTTTTTTTTTTTTTCAATTTCTCGAAAATGTAGATGAAAGCTTCGAAAAGTAAAGTGGATCTAATATCTGAGATAGTAATTAAAGTAGATTAAACTTGATTTTTGAGAGGTTAATATTGCTCTAATTGACGAAAATTATTTCAACTAAATGTTAAATTTTTTAAGTCCAATATTACGAAATTTTTTATCAGACGATATTACTTTCGCTTTGGGTTTTTCTTTTTTTCAACTTTTTTATTGTTGTTATAAAAGTATAAATAAATATAATTTATTGTTCATGAAGTGAAAAATTTAGTTCAATTAAATCTTCATTTCAACAGTCTCGAAACCACAGTCAACACAGCGACGTCGTATTAGTTTGTTACCATCTCCATCTACACCTCCATCAATACCTGTGGACCATTGGTGCTTGTGATTGTCATATTTCTGTTCTTGTAGTCTTCTATTAAATTCTTGAGCTCTAGTCTTCTTTCTCATTTCCTGTATATTCTTTTCAAACTTTCTATCACGGGTCCTTATCTTTAATTCTTGTCTTCTTTCCCATTCTTTATCCAATCCTTCAGGTCCTCCCCATTTTTTAAATGCAAATTCTTCAACTTGAAACCTTAAAAATAATTGCATTCTATTGAAAGTTCCATGAGGATTTGGTTTTTCTAAATGTTTTAATAAATTTGTATCTTTTAATTCAGGTTCTGTTAAAAAATAATCTTCTTTACATTCTGTCTTTGTTAATAATGAATATTTTTCAGGTTTTGATCTTTGACATTTCTTACAAACTCTACAATGATCAAAAATTTCATAAATCTTTGAATCAATTTCATAAGTACCACATTCAAAACATTTTGGTACATTTTGTAAATCCATTGGTGGTGGTGGTTCTCTAACTATCTCATTGCGATCATATCTAATTTCTTGTTGTTCTCGTTTCCAATCATCTAAAGTTTTAGCTTTCCAATCGTCATTTCCATCTCCTCCATTACTAGAGTCATTATTATTTGAAATAAACCCACCTCTTGAATCTGTCATTGTAGATAAGTCATAATCAATATATTGACTCTTTTTAATAAATGGGCGTATTCTATCTTTAACACTCGGAATTGCTGCTGCTGCTGATGATGATGATGATGATGATGATGATGACAATACTTCTTTATTTAATGAATGATTTATTGAATTTGATGCATTTCTAAAATTATTTTGTTTTTCTTTTAATTTTAATAATGCCTTTTGTCTATTTTCTTGAATTCTTCTCTTTTGTTCATCTGTTAATTTTATATTTGATAATACTCTTTCAGTCGATGAATTATTTGTTGAAGATGTATTAGGTTTTGTAACTTTATTGGGCGTTATTATATTACTTGTTATACCTCTTTGTTTTAATCTATCTAACGCCTTCCTTCTATTTTCTTCCTTTTTGTAAAATCTTTTGTTAGTACAAATGTTAATTTTACATTATTTATAGAAACTATTTGGACTTACTATTCTAGCCTGTTGCTCAGGTGTTAAAGCCATGACTATTTG
>JAJMKZ010000294.1:0-79958 GCA_030564005.1 Ruyongia tratensis | reverse complement strand
AGATGGATCATAGTATCCATAGTTTATACTCGTCTTTCCAATAATTACAACACATAAAACACCCCAAATCTATGATACGAAAATATTTCACCTTTTTCCAACTAATATTTAACCTCTCACAACTAATTAACAATAAACAAAAAAAAAAAAACCTTTAGAAAAATTTTAAAACTTGCATAAACATATTAATTATTAATACTATGATGACATTAACACCGATATACAGTATTACAACTAACAAAAACACAAAGAGATGCATTAAAACTTGCAAAAAATCTTTAACCGAAATATTCAATTAAAATCCCCCCAAAAAAAAAGCTTATGATGGCTTCAAATTGTGTTGCAACAACAATATATAAATAATTGTAATATTGCTCTTGTTAATGATCGTGAATATAATGGTTCATTTATTCCATATATCATATATATATCAATGGCATAATGACAACAGATACAAATTATGAACCAGATTTTGAACAAGATGTTGCTGATTTCAATTATAATGAATTAGGTAGACAAATATCAAGAGTATTAACAAGTCATAGTATACATACACATCATAGATCTAATACAACAACTTCAAATAACTATAATAATATAACTAATCAAAATTCAAATCTTGAATTTGAACATGAATCTGATACTCCAGAGAATTATACTTCACAAATAAATAACAATGTTGATTTAGAATCAGCTATATCATTAAAAGAATTAAAAAAACAGTTAACTAATAATTCAGAATTCTTAACACCATCACCAACTTTTAAAGAAATAACAAAATTAAAACTATCAATCTTTATCTTTTTAACTTGTATATCACAATTATTAGCACAAGCTATATTAGCTCAAACAATTATGCCATTTGAATATATTGCAAAATCTTTTGAAGTTGAAGATAATCCAGGTTCAATTAGTTGGTTTACAGCTTCATTTTCTTTAACTTTTGGTGCTTTTATATTAATATCTGGTCAATTAGGTGATTTATTTGGTTATAAAAAATTATATATTATTGGTTATTTATGGTTAACAATTATTTCAATTCTTTGTGGAATAACAAGATATACCAAAAGTGATATATTCTTTGACGTTATGAGAGCTTTACAAGGTATTGGACCTTCAATTACTGTACCTAATTCATTAGCGCTAATTGGTCATTATTTCCCTCATGGCTCATTATCAAAAGATATTTCAATGTCAATCTTTGGTGGTGTTGCACCTTTAGGTTTTGTTCTTGGTTCAGTTTTTGCAAGTATGTTAACACAATTAGCTAATTGGAGTTGGTCTTTCTATATTTTAAGTATTGTTTCATTTTTATTAGCAATTGCTGGATTCTTCTTCATTCCTGATGGAATTCATTCAACTGATATTAGTAAAAATAATTGGAAATATTTTGATATTTGGGGTTCAATTACTACTTTAATTGGTTTAATCTTATTCAATTTTAGTTGGAATGAAGCTCCAGTTGTTGGTTGGGATAAACCTTATGTCTATGTTTTATTAATTATTGGTATTTTATTTATTGCTGCATTTTTCTATATTGAAATTAAAATTGCACAAAGACCTTTATTACCAAAAGAATTATTAACTGGTGATACAGGTCTTGTTTTATCATGTATTATTGCTGGTTGGAGTTGTTTTGGTATTTGGATTTATTATCAACATCAATTTTCAATATTAATTTTAAAACAATCACCACTTTTATTATCAGCACAATTTGTTCCTGCCTTATTTTCTGGTATAATTGCAGGTGTTGGTTCAGCATTTTTATTACAAAAATTATCAACAAGTATTATAATGTTTATGGCAATGTTATTCTTCCTTATTGGTATTCTTTTAATTGGTTTAAGACCCGTTGGTCAAACTTATTGGGCTCAAAAATTTCCTTCTTTAATTATAACATCTTGGGGTATGGACATTAGTTTCCCATCTGCAACAATTGTATTAAGTCATTATGCAAGTAAAAAGAATCAAGGTATTCCTGCTTCAGCTGTTGCAACTTGTGTAAATTATTCAGTATCAATCGGTTTAGGTATTGCAGGAACTGTTCAAAAATATATTGATCCAGATAATACAAAGACTTTAGAAGGTATTAGAGCTGCTTATTATACAGGGTTTGCTTTAAGTGGGTTAGGTGTCTTTGTTGGTTTTTTATTCATTTTAAAACAAAGACAATGGAGAAGTAGTTTGCATTAAATAATTTGTGTTATACTCATATATTAATAAATTATTATATTATACATTATGACTCATAAATGATTTAGCAATTACAATCTTTCATCATCACCAATTCTTTTATCATTAACCCCATTTATATTCATACCTGAAAATCCAAATTTAATTCCATTTGAACTCTTTAAATCATTACCATAACCATCATTGTTATTATTGTCCATTATAAATTTTTTAATACTAAATAAATCTAATTTTGTTAAACCATGAATTTTTAATTTATAAATACTTGTAAATAAATCATTACCATAATTATCATTGATTTCTAAAATTATTGATCTAACTAATAAATTTTTAAATTTTTTTGGTATTTTAAAATTTTGTTCATCAGATTTATTTAAATCATAATTAAATTCAAAAATTTTTTTATGATTTGAAATTTCTTTTATATCTTTAAATTTATTATCATCATCAATTGAATTAAAAATTTCATTCAATTCATCTTGTTTAACATCTGAAGCAGGTTTAACATATAACGAAAATTTATTTGGTATTGAAGTTAATAAAATTTCATTCCTTGGATGAATATAACTAATATCACTAATATAAATTGGTTCAGCAAATCTTATAGCAATTTTACCATTTTTAATTTCAGAAGTTTTCCAAAAACCTTCATTATTTGTTAAAACAATAAATGGAGAATTTTCATCTTCATTATTAATATTTGATTTAATTATTGAATTAATTAAAATTTTTGGTATAAATTTATTTAAAATTGAATTTTTATAATTTGGTTGAAAAGTTTTTGATGTTAAATAATTTATTATTCTTGCACCAGATGTATATAACGCATAATTTATTTTAGTATCAAATTTACTATTGATTGTTGAATCATCTTTAAAATTTGTTGGTTGTCTATTTAAATGATTTTGAATTGAATTAGATTTTGAATTTTGAATCCTATTATTTTCATTTAATAATCTTTGAATTTCATTTAATAAAGTAGTTTTATTTTCTTTAAATTGAACAGATATTAAAGATTTAATCTCATCTTTTGAAAGATAACCAATTCTATTATTTATAACTTCATCAACATAATTTTCTAAATCAATTTTAAAATCTTTAAGATCAATTGGAATTGAATCATTTAAAACATTTGTATCGTTATTATTATTATTATTAATCATTAATTTAATAACAAAATCTTTTAAATATTTTTCAAACTCAGGTATTAATTTAATATTATTATTTGAATCTAAAATAACCGGAAATTTTAAATCTTTATCCAAATTTAAATCAGTTGTTGATGATGATAAATCAATAACTGATAAGATTGTATCAAATTTATTTTCAAAACTTATAAAATTTGTTTTTAAATCATCTAAATCTGTTCTTAAACTATTCAATTCTTTTGAAATTGGTTCAATTTTTGAATATTGACCAAATAAACTATTTGTCCTTTGTTTTAAATCATTTATTTGACGTTGTAAATTATTGATATTTGTTATATCTAAATAATGAGTTATTGAACCACTATTACTTAAATAAGAGAATATATTGATACAAATTAAAATGAATAACATAACTTTTACCCAATGGTGTCTCCAGAATCTTAGTACACTAGTTCTTATAACCTGTAGTATATTATCATTAGCAGCTGCAACATTGCCACTAAAATCATATTGAAAATCTTGATCTTGAGATTCTCCTTCTTTAGAGAAAGCATCATCTAAATAATCAGTAGCTTTATAATTTTCGTATAGTTCATTTATATCATTAAAGTTCTCTACCTGGAAGTCAACATCTCCTTCAATTCTAGGTTGTTGATCTTGATCTTGATCTAATTCATCATCAAGACCACCATTATTGTTATTGCTATCATATCTCTTATTGTTCTCTTCAAATTCATCATCGAGCTCAGAGTCTGAGTCTGAGTCTATATCCCTTATGACTTCACGAATTGACTTCTCGTGTATTTTGGACATCTATATTAATAGTGTGTTTTGTTGTTATTACTTTTTGTTGTTTCATGTTTTCTAATTTTTACTTTCTTGTCAGTAAATGAAAAATGCCCTGACAGCCCTAAGGGTTGTGTTTCCTTATACACGTGTCACTTCTTTAGGGCTTTTTCAATTGTGACTGTCAAAATTCGAAATGGGAAAAACTTTAAAACTCCAGACACCAAAACAAATTTTTCATAAAAATAAAAAAAAAAATTCCGCCGAAAACAAAAAAAAAATCGCAGAAAACATCCAGACATTTTTTAAAGCTTTTTTTGAAAACCCAAACAAAAATTTCTTTAATTATTTCAACCAAATAGAAACACATCATCATACCCAAGATCATTAAACAGTAAAAAATGGTTAGATACGGTGCTACTTCAACCAACCCAGCTAAGTCAGCTTCAGCTCGTGGTTCATACTTACGTGTCTCATTCAAGAACACCAGAGAAACTGCTCAAGCCATCAATGGTTGGCCATTAGAAAAGGCTCAAAAGTACTTAACTCAAGTCGCTAACCATGAAAGAGCCATTCCATTCAGAAGATTTAACTCATCTATTGGTAGAACTGCCCAAGGTAAAGAATTCGGTGTCACCAAAGCTAGATGGCCAGCTAAGTCTGTTAAGTTTGTTCAAGACTTATTAACTAACGCTGCCTCAAATGCTGATGCCAAAGGTTTAGATTTATCAAAATTATACGTTTCACACATTCAAGTTAACCAAGCTCCAAAACAAAGAAGAAGAACTTTCAGAGCTCACGGTAGAATCAACGCTTACCAATCTTCCCCATCACACATTGAATTAGTTTTAACTGAAAAGGAAGAAGCTGTTGAAAAAACTGCTGAAAACGCTGTTGTTAGATTATCTTCAAGACAAAGAGGTAGATTAGCTTCTCAAAAGAGAATTGCTGCTTAAATCATGTTTTAATTTTCTATAAATAACAAGTTTTTTTAAAATTAAAATAATATTAAATACAAGCAAAAAATTTTAATGGTTTGAATCATATTTTTTTTAGATGAAGTTACTAATTTTGTTTAAAAATTCTTTGGGATAATGTAATACATCTTTTGTACAAAATTAATATTTTTTTCCATAATATCAAAAACAAAGTGTCATTATAGTTATCATTTCATTCAAATCATATTTTTTTCAAGAATTATTTTTAATCTATATCTAGAAATTATATTTCCATATATTTATATTTTATAATCAAAGTGATACCAAACGAAAAAAATCCATATCATTCAATCAATAATATAAAACATTATATCATATTTCTACTAGATTAGATTCAAAATATTCCAAAAATATGGATATTGATGATGATAAGATTAACTTCAATGACTCTTTGTTGAGATATTTATTTGTATATATTTCGAAATCATCGATTACTTTTTTCAATACTTATTACTTACAATATGAGACATAATAATACACTTCGTGAAACATATATTAATATTAGTCTAAAGATTAATCATATCTGGGGTCTTCAATATTTAACTCATTATTTAGATCATTGTATTTTAGCAACTTTAGAAAGTCCTGCTGAACTACCAGTTGATTTATTAACAATACCAACTTCTGGTGTTAAAGAACCATGTAATCCCATAACGTAAAATGTCATAAACATAACAACGCAATGTAATCCGACACAATAACCAAGGAATAGCATACGACTTGTTTTATTTGCTAAAATTGCTTTCGCAAAACTTAAAAAGATTCTTTCCCAAGTTGATAATCTTGACGATATTCTTTCAGTTTCACGTTGTCTAAATTGTGCTAATGGATGTAATGATTCTTCATAATTTGATTCATATAATTTTTCTGGATCAGAATTAAAACTATTATTATTTGAATGACGTTGAACAGTACCTTTTGAATATGATGCTAAATATCTTGTCTTTTCAAATAATTCAGTATTATGTTTCTTTAATGTAGCAATTTCTTTCTTTAGTTCATTAATTTGAATATTACATTTCTTTAAACTTGCTTCTAATTCAATATTTCTTGAACGGAATCTATCTCTTTGTGAAGTAATAATTGGTAACATTGTTGATTCAGTTTCATAACTAACACCATTAGTAGATTCTTCTGGAATAAACCCACCTGCAATTGATGAAGCTGGAGAGATACGACCACCTCTAATTGATGGAGCAACTATGGATGTATTTCTATTGGATGTCATTCTAGTAACACCTGAAACCATACTCATTGTATCGTTAAATTTAGTATTTTGAATTGAGCCTAAATCATTTTCTAATCTTTCATTTAATTGTGTTAATTTTTCAACTTCTTTTTGTGAATTTGTTAATTTTGTTGTTAAATCTTTAATTGACTCTATCATTGAATCATGTTTTGATCTATAATCAGTTAATTCAGTAGTTAATTTTCTATTTCTTGCAACTAAAATTTCATCAAGATCGTTATTCTTATTATTACTATCTTCATCATTTTCATTATCTTGATCTTTATTTTCAGTTTCATCATCACTATTTTCACCTTCACCAAAAGAAATAGCACGCAATGTTGCTAATTCTTGTTTTAATTGATCATAATCCTTATATTGGTTAACTTTAGATTTAATATTTGTTAATTCAGATTTTAAATTTGTGATATCCCTATTTAAATTCTTAATAGATTTAGCATCATTTTTAGTTTTAGTTTCATAAACTTGCTGTTCAGTTTCTAATTTAGCAACTAATAACATATTTTCACTTTCTAATTCATTTAATTTTAATTCACTCTTTAATTTAGTTTCTTCCTTAGCAATATCAGATTTAGCAATTGATAAATTTCTTGCTAATTCTTCATTTCTCTTTTCTAATTGATAATTATGAGATTTAATTGATTCATTATCTCTTTTCAAGATTTCTAATTCACGACTAATTGAAGCAGTATTAGTAATTTCATCATTTAAATTAACAATTTCTTCTTCATCGTCATTTTCATCACCACCTAAAGCAATTCTTTGATTTTTCAATTTTAACGCATCAATTTTTTGTTGAGTCTTTAATTCAGTTATTTGTTTTTCTAATTCATTAATTTTATTATCATAATTATCTTTTTCTAATTTCCAATTATTTTCTTTTTCATTAAACATTGAATTCATTTCATCTTCTTTTAATTTTAATTTATTATTTAAAGTTTCAGAATTTTTTTGTTCATTTCTTAATAATCTTGCCTTTAATTGATCATAATCAGCAACTCTTGATAAATCTTCTTGTAATTTTTTATTTTTAGCTCTTAATTCATCAACTTCTGTGGCAATTATAACAGAATCTAATGAAGCTTCTAATAAAGGTTTTGGATCAGGTAATTCAGAAATTGATTGATAAACTTCAAAAAAGGCATTTTCAGAATATTTAGATCTATTAGTTAAAGAATCAATTTCATTCTGATACTGTTTTAATAGAGATTTAATCTCATTTAATTTCTCAGTATCATCTAATTTTTTAAATTGTTTAGTTTTTGATGCAATTTCTTTACGACTAATTAAAGATTTTTCTTGAGTCTCTTTAATATTTAACCCAGTATCGTCTAAATTCTTTTGTAATTCAGGTAAATTGACTTCAGTCCATGAATTCAATGCCTTTTCAAACAGACCAGAGCCTTTATTTGTTGTAGAAATATCAGAATTTGAGTTAATAACATCCCCTGTGATCTCTGAAGAAGCAACCTTCTCAAATTTTTCTACAGGAGACAAACTATTTGATTCCACAGAAGACATTAAACACTAAATACGTCTTTCAATACTCAAAAACTCAGAACAAACTTCAATTGTGGAGTTCAAAAAGATGTTTTGATAGCTGATTTGTTGTCAAAAAGATTTATCTGTTTTTTCTTGTTGTTTTTTTTTTCTTATATTTTTTCCAGCTAAAAGTAAAGTACCATACATACTAAGCCAATCTAAAAAGACTTAATATGACAACGAACAGGAGTGAAGAACCAGTAAAAGAGCTACATGGATGGTCGTTTTGTAACAAAATATTACATTTTATTATATAATAATACAAGCCATTAATAAGGGCTAAAATTTTATACTGCTAAAAGACAAAAAAAGACTATATAAGCAGAACTTTTCTGTATGAAATAAATTTTGAAAAAGGTGGGAAAAAAAGAACATTAAAAGAGATGAGTGAAATATAATTATAATTAGTATTTAATATTGAATCTTTGAACTTATGGAATTAATAGAAAAAATAAATAATGAAATAAAATCATAAAATTGAATTGAATAATTTAACCTGACCAATATCTATATTGTTGAGGTGTCTCCACACTAATAGGTTTCAAATCATCAAAAGTATCAACTGAAGAAGAATTATTGTTTACTGCATCATTGGAACTATTTGTGGATAATTCAAAAGATGATATAGATGATCTTGGAGGTTTTGATAATAATTCTTGAACTTCTTCAATTATACTTTTAATATTTTCAAGTTTTGAATCTTCATTAATAGTTTTTAATTTATCTAATACTGATGATGAAACTTTACCAAATGATAATTTATCTAAAAAGAATTCTTCTTGCTGTTTTTCTAATAACTTCTTTTCATATTCTAATTCTTTTTCAATTGATTCAACTTTTTTCATTTTCGATTCAAACTTATTTAATTGAGCATTAACAATTGATGAAGTTAATTTATTCATTTCAATTTCTTCCATTGTTTTAAAAACATGAGCTCTTGAACCAATAGCTGAAAATGCAACTTTAGTAGCTTCTTTAATACTATCATTATCTTGTTGTTTATCATCAGTTTTTTCATCTTTAGGTTTTGATTCACTTTCTAATATAGCTTCTAAATCTTTTTCATCAACAATTTTAATAGCTTTTTCAGTGCTAGCTTTAACAGCATCAACATCAGCTAAAGAAGCTAAAAATGCAACAGTTGATAAAACTGGATTATCAGCTTGACTAAATGGTAAATGGGGAGCAAATTTTAATGGACCTAATGAATCAATACCTTCTTTGTTACCATTTGTTAAAAATTTATCTTCAATTGGTAATTTTAAAAATCTTAAAATACATTGATTTGATGTCTTTGTACCAACATGTTGTGAAATTTCATTCCAATCACCTTTAAACTTTACTAAACCTTCTAATAATTTTTTCAATTCTTCTTTAGTCCAGCCATCATTAATTGAAAAAGATGCAACTTTAGGTTTTTTAATTATTTTTTCATCGTCATCAGTTTTTATAGTTGTGGTTGTAGTTGTAGTTGTAGATGTAGTGGTTGTTGTTGTTAAATCACCATTACTTTCGGCAGGACTTCTCTTTTTATCATCTTCATTCTTAAAACATAATAATTCTTTTAATTTTGAAATTTTATGAGGTTCTAAATCAAATTTATAAGATTCAAATGGGAAAAGACCTTTTGGTGTATCATAATTAACTGAATATTGTATTGGTGGAGCCTCAATAGGTTTGGGTCTCATTTCTGCATCAACTTGATAATTTATTAATCCCCATCTGTTTAAAAATCTATATAACCTCATTATTGTACCAACATCACCATTTAAATTTCTTCTTGCAGCTGTTAAAGTTAAGTAATCATTTGGATTCAATCTATATGTGTTTATCAAAAAGTTTCTATATTTTATATAAACATTTGGAGTTTTTGAAGGATTTTTAGAATCAAAAAATTCTGGTAATGATTCTTTCTCTATTGGATGTATTTCAGAAGTTTTAAACCAAGCAGCATATGACGGGATTATGATTGAATGTGTTTGTGGAATATATGGTTCAGGGTCACCTTCTTCATCATCGTCATCATCTTCTGCTTCATTTTCACCAGCAGTAGTATTTGATTCTTTACTACTATTAGTATTATTATTATTATTGTCATTGGCATTGGCATCAGTCATTACAACATCATCACCTTCAGCTTTAACTTTTGGTTCAGCAGATCTTGATTTTGATTTAGAACGTTGTTGTTGTTGTTTCTTTCTTTTTTCTTCAGATTCATCATCATCGTCGTCGTCATCGTCATCATCGTCGTCTTCATCATCGTCATCTGCATCTGCGTCTGAATCTTCGTCATCATTATCATCAGGTAAATTTTCATCTGCATCACTACCTTCATATTCACTATTAGCATCAGGAATATCGAAATCTTCATCTTTTTTATCTTCTGTAACCTCAGTTGGTTTTTTATTTTCTTCTTCTTCTTTTTTTGTAATTTCTATTTTTGAATCAGTTTCAGATTTTCCTTCTTGAACATTTTTGTTTTCTTCTTTTGTTTCAATTGTATCTTTAGCTTCAGCAATTAATTTTGAATCGATGGGTGCATCCGTTATTTCAGTTGATTTAACGTCAACAGAAACTGCTTCTTCAAAAGGTGGTGTAGATTGTTGTACATTTTTTGATTGTTCTTCACTAGATGTTGGAGCAGCAGTATCAACACTGGTGGTAGCATTTGTAGCAAACTCTGCTGTAGGTTGATCTTCAGTTGTTTTGATATTATTGGTGTCATTAGCATTTTCATTATTTTTATTACCTTCAACAACAGAACTTGCTTCTACAGGAGGAGTTTGTTGTTTTTCTTGCTCTTCAGTATTGACTTTATCAGAATCAGACATGATGGATAATTGATGTTTATGGAAGGTTTATGAATGACTATGAAGCTAGTTGAATAATTAATTCTTTGTACTTTTCTTCTCTGTTTTGAATTTCTCTTCAAAAAAGCAGAAAGCAGGGGCAAGAAAAAGCACTTAAGAATGTGAGGCACAGAGGAAGAACAGAGTAATTGTCAGCCAGATACACTGTGAGTATGATTGAGTTTTGGAATGAATGCAATATGAAGTCTTCTGGGTCTTAAATCTAGTTAATAAGCGCGTTCAATCTTAATAATTCCCGTGTTTACTTTTTAAGACTTTCTTTATAATCAATTTTTTAACCTTCACGAATTTTCAAAACTTTTTTTTTTTTAATTTTTTTTTTTTTTTTTTTAGCTAACTTTTTCAGATCACGTGACTTTCTGTTGACTTCCTATATGGGAAATAAAAACGTAACGATACTTGTATTAAATTAATTAATTAATGTGAATATTATATAGAATTAAAATAACAAAAGAAACAAGAAAAAGAACTATTTGAAATCATTAACCATAAACTTTTATTTGGAGTATTCCTTATTTCAAGTAATATTTGAACATTTCATATGCAGTCCAACAAATAGCTGTTGATGGAACATTTGCAACAACCCTTGGTTGTAAACCTTTCCAAAATCCATTCAATCCATTAGTAATATATAGATGTTTAACAGCCTTACTAAAGCTATGTATTTGAGGATCAGTTTGTAAAACAGTTTTAACACAATCTAATGGAGTTGTTAAACCTGAAGCAATACCACCAGCTACTGCACCAGCTAAACAATGGCGTAATGGATCATAATCATTCTTTGGATTAATCAATTTGATTGTAGTTTCATAACCAATGAAGTTCAATGCAGTAAAAGGGACTGTCATTGATATTGTTGTTGGATATGAATAATAAAATGATTTAAAACCTTCATTTTTAATAATATTTCTTGTTGTATTTAAAAATGATTTACTATTAGTTAATTGCATTCTTTGTTTAATGACATCAAATGGATTCATTAAAGCTTCAGATGTAACTGTGGCCATTGAACCTGCAATACCTATTTTAAGCATTTCAAAGGAGTCATCTTTTGAATCAATAATCAATTTCTTTTTAACATATTCATAAGCACCAAAATAAACAGCATGTGCTGGACCAGCGCCTAAAATGACTGAAGAAGTACCTCTCCATAGAGATATAAAACCTTCAGTTTGTGTGATATGAACTAAACCTCTAATAACATTTTTCTTTAAAGATGGAGGTAATGAAATTGAAGCTTGAATTCTTGTTTTTAAAGTATCAACAGGATACATTACAGTATGTTCTAAAATCCCTGCAAAGGCACCAGCTAGACATTGTGAAACTAGAGTAGCATTACCATCTAGTGCTTCATATTCAGGGTCTTGATAAGTATCAGGGGCATTGATCAATGGTGGTAGAGTAACATTTGAAGGTATATTTAAAATTTCTGAACCTGGCATTTTGGAAAGAGGAATAATTTGTTGATTGGATGAATATAAAATGGTATTAAGAACACTTCTATATGTTGTGATACTTAGCTGAATATATATAAGCTAGTGCCTCTATTTCAAAACAAAATAAAGCAGCTAAAAAGAATGAACGTGAATATAACTTATAATAGTAGTGACTATCAAAAAGATCAATACAAACAAGTAAAATCCAGATTAAAGAAACACACAAAAAGATCTGAATTAGAGATTAAAATGATAAGCAAATAAAAATCTATAGCAAAAATATTGAATTAATCTTTCTTTATTGAAGTTAAAATAAGTTTTGTTTAAAATGTTCAAAATAATTAAAATAAAAAATTCAAATAAAATAAATTTAAAATAAAATTTACACCTGAATAAAATTGAAAAAAAGTGAAAAAGTCAAAAAAAAAAAAAAAAAAAACCAGCCAATTGAAAAAATTAAAAAAATTTCAACACTATTAATTTTGAGAATTTCTGGACAATAATTGGGTTGAAATTGTAGAGATACTTATATTCCTATAATACTAGAAATTATAAGTTGCTACCAATCATAAATTTACATTCATTAATCCACTATCTCCTATAAAAGAATCCGATTTAAGTGATCTTACCGGAATTAAAAGAAAAACACTGGGGCATAAACTCCGAATCCCGATCTCCGTTATCGGTTCCAGTTCTGTTAGTGACAGTTTACTAGTAATATTCGTATAGTGATGTAGTGATATTATTGTTTAATTATGTTTAGAATATTAGTTTTTGCAGTATAGCCAAAAATTAGAGCATTTAGAGCATTTTTAAATTTCTTTGTTTTAAAATTTTTTCATTTTAAATAGGTCACGATAAAATCGAGAAAAGTTAAAATTCTTAAAATTTTTTTATTTGCAATTTATTTTGCTAATTTTCTCATTAACTAGAGGTGATAAAGACATAAGCTCAATTCATATAGAAATAAAAAATTAGAAAGTATAAATCAACGATCTAATTACCAACTTTTTATTATAAAAAAAATTGCAAGTTTTATGACATTTTAATTCTTTGGTTAAATTAAATAATTTAAATACCCGTAAAAATCTGTAGAAAATACAGATTTAATTATTTCTTTGTTATATTACTTAATTTTTGTATAACTACTAAGGTATATACTAATAGCTGATATGAACAAGATCAGTTACAAATTTGACATTATTTCAAAAGTTTTAACCTAAATATTTTAGTGTAAGATTTAACACAACGAAGAAAAGTCCGATTGACACAATAGAAAAGAAAATTAAGATTTAAACAAAGAAGCACTATTTCATAAAAATCTAATATGTTACTAGACGATAAGACTTACAAATGAAGAAATAAAATGGGAAAGAAATAAATATTTATAAATAAAATATGATAATCAAACCTGTTGACTATAAAGACTATTATAAATAAAGACAAAATGTGAACTTTTGTTTAATATTGCTAATAAAAGGAATATTTTTTAAAGTTATAAAGCTAATTTAGTAAAATTAGAGCCACCTGTAACTGGGACTTGTAACCAATTTAATTCATCATATTCAGCAGTACCATCAATAACATGGAAAGCATAAGCATATCTTGATTTATCACTTAAATTTAAATTTGATCTATGTAAAACTGCATTATGAATTAATACAAGTGAACCTTTTGGACATTCAACATATCTATAACTAACATCATTATTTGCATAATAATCTTTTGAATGCTCATCTAAAAATTTAAACCCAGTTCCTTTACCTTTACCTAATTTAATGTATCTCTTTGTAACTGGTGTATTATGACTACCTGGTAAAAAACTTAAACAACCATTTTCCTTTGTACAATCTTCCATTGCAATCCAAAAACCAATAGCTGTTTGTGGATCTGTAAATAAGAAGGTTGCATCTTGATGACTTGGAACTTCACCACCAATTTGTGGTTGTTTACAAATAACCATACTTTGTAAAACTCTTGGATCTTCATAACCTAGTTTATTAACAATCTCAACACTCCTTTCATTAACTGTATACTTTTGGAATACTTCATCAACCATATTTAAACCATGACCAATTTTGTTAATTGATCTCTCTTTTGGTTTAATAAAGTTATTATCTTTATCTAATGAATCAGGTTCTAAAAAGAACGAAATTTTATCAGAACTATTTAAAAAATATTCATCACCAATATGAGAATCATCCTCTGTTGTAAATCTTGTTAATGGATGATTAGTTAAATCAAAATCCTTGATTATGTCTAATGTATGATTTAATAATTCATCAATTTCTTCATTTGAGTAGAAATTTGGAATACAAAGACATCCATCTTTTTGAAATTGTTCAATTAATTCTTTTGTAAATTCAAACTTTGGACTAGACATTTCTTTCTTTCTTTCTTTCTTAGTTTCAGCTTTCTTAAGTGTTACTTGAGCAATCAAGATTTATCATCATTTTTGGTTATTTTGCTTGATTTATATACTTTTTAACAAGTTTTTAACAAAAAATAAACTCCGTTGGTTTTCGTCGCTGATTTCGCTAATTGAAATTTACTACTGTAATTGGTTAATATTGGATTTTAATGGTATGTTGAACTATGATCCGTTGTTATTCGAAGGTAGTTTAAGATTATGGAGAAAATGAGTTCAAAAAGCTCTATAATGTTTGTATTACTTATTAAATTTTACTAAACATATCTTTAAAGAAATCTTCAAATGTATCAAATTTTTCAACATCAGGTATCTCAATTGGATGATCTGGATGATCAATTGAATTGACTATATTATCCAGCAAGTAATCATGATCTTCCATAAGGTTTCTAACTTGTAATGATGGGGTTTGATTTTGATCTAATTGTAAAGAAGCATGATTTGAATTTGGTGTTGACATTGGGGTAGTTCTTTGATATGAAAGAGTGGCAACTTCATTAGGTATTGGAAGAATTTCATGATTATGGTTGAAATGTGAATGATGTGACATTGGTTTATGAACATTTGTTGATTGATTTGAAGTTGTTGGATTAATTGGATTCAATTCATTATCTTGATGAATATTTGAATTATCTAAAATCAAACTTTTAATAATTTTACCAACTGTATCAGTTGCATCATTCTTTGTTTCACCAATCTTATTTAATTGCCAATAAACTTTTGTAATTAAATTTAATGAAACTGTTTTTAATTTTTTATTTGTGATTTCATTTAAAAATTCATAAAGTGTTAAACATGAATAAACTATTTGATCTAATAAAAATTTTGGTGAACCTCTAATTAAAGTACTTGGTAATTTTAAAAATTTATTTAAAATATTAATTGAATAATGAATTATTGTTTCATATGCAACGTTAATATATTTTTTCATAATTTGATTACTATTAATAATAAATTCATCTTCAATATTAATAATATTAGAATCGTTTAAAATTAATTTCCCATATGAATTAATAAATCTTTTAGATAAAATAATATATGCGAAATAATAATTGAATAATAAAATACCACTTGTATCACAGTATACTAATTCACCCCAATTATTTAACCATTCTGTCATTTCTTTAAATTTAAATATTTTTCTATTATCTAATGATGATGATGATGATGATGATGAATTAATTGATTCTTGATTTGGATCTAATTGATCAAATTCATTATTTTTAATAGCTTGAATAAATATATCATGTTTATGAATCAATTCGAAAGTTAATTGATCTAAAATAATTTCTGCATATTTAATATTATCACCAATATCCGATGTTGGGAAACTTAAAGTTAATGAACAAACTTCTAAATATTCATTTGGTATCATATATGGTCTACCTGATCCAATACTATTAAATAGATGACAACCAACTAATGCATTCCAAATTCTTAATTGAAAAATATCTTTCTTTTCATATTGTTTATTTAAAACTCTTTGCTTAATTTGTGAAAATGAACTACTAATCATTAATTGTTTAATTGCCATACCTGATAAAGACCAATTATCTAAAATTGGTTGTAATGGTTTTCTTGCAATATTATAAAGACATATATAGAGAATTGCTTCAATATCTTGATTCTTTAATGGATAGCAAGTTTGTGCAACACCTAACATCTTTTTAACGATTGAATAAAGATCTTTTTGTAATTCAACATATTGATAATTTTCATCAAAACACATCGATATAATAACAAATACTGATGTAATAAATGGGTAAGTTTTAATATAATCATCAGTTATTTTAATACCACCAGGTATAACCCAAAAATGTGAAATTGTTAAAAAACTATTACTTAATTCAATACAAAGATTTTTATTTTGTTCATAAAATTTTAAAAATTCTTGACATGCAATTTCAAATGGTTCATAAGTATTAGTTCTATAAAATAGTTTAGAATCAATGTTTTGAATGATTATAATTGGTGAAGTTGGAACTGAACTATCTAATTGAATTAGTCTATTAATTTGTAAATTTTGATTTATCTTTTCTAAATATTGATAATCTTTATTTTCAATAATTTCTTCTTGATTTAAAGTTTTAGCAATTTGATTATTATTTGAAGATGAATTTGGAGTAGATACTGATTTTCCAACTAAATGGTTATTAATATTTATCAATAAATCTTGTAATGTATTTATCTTTGATTCCATTGAATTCATTCTCTCCTGTAATCCTTTAATATTAGCATCATTATTAACAACTGATGAACTCAACGAGTTTATTTCCGAAGCTCTTTCAGCAGTAAGAGAACAAACAATGTTTAATACTTTACACCTATGACATTTACCATCAATAGCTTGAAAATCACATCTTGTCTTCAATTTTCTACATTCTGAGCAACTAAATGTTTTCCTCTTTTTCTTTTGATGATTTGACTCATTATGATCTTTTGAACTATTATCCATATTATGAGATAATTTCAGTTTCGATTTTCCATTAGCTTTAGAATCTATACCATTATTAGAAGCAATTTGATTATGAAGCTCTGTATTACCTTCAGTATTAATGTTAGAGCTCATCTTCTATTTGTTTTCTTGTTTTCTTAAAATAAAGAAAGGAAAAGGTACCGACGGAAATCGTTGAATTTAAATTTGTTAGTAAAAATTCTAATATGATATTAAATTTGTTAAATACATAATTTTGTGAAAATAAAATTCATTAATAAAATGTGAATCACAATAGTCTAAGATGTAGACAAAATCAAAAAACACAATGTTTTAAAGAGAATCAATATAATTAAAAAGTTAGATTAATGAGATAAAAGAAAAAAATTAAAAACAGTAATAAGTATAATGATAATAAAAACACACAATGGATGAGGAAGATTAAATTAAAGTGAAGGGAAAGGAAAGGGGGTAAAAACACACACAGAGATAATGCTTTAACAAGAAATGAATTGATGAATTATTAATGTTGGTATAAATTAAATGATATTTTACATAATTTGTGCTAACAATCTATTTGTATAAGGTAGTATTTATAAAATGTATCATATTTGAAAATAGTTTATTCTAAAGTCTAAAATCAGTAGCCTGATTTTTTTTTTTTTATATCAGCACACTTCTTTCTCTATATTTTTATCTTTTTATCTTTTGATTTTTATATTTTCTAATTGTTCAATTTTTTTTTTATCTTTTGATTATTTTAATTGTTTTAAAATGAAGAAAACAAAAATATGCAAATTAAGTAATTTTAAACTTGATTAGCAACAAATTCTTCATTAACACTTGAACTTGTATTCTTTTCTTCTTCTATTTCTTCTTGGTCAACTTCAGCTTCTAATTTAGCAATTCTTTTTTGTTCAGCTTCAGCCTTCTTCATAGCAGCTGCATAACCAAATTCACTCTTCATTCTTAATTGTGCACCATATCTCTCAAATACCCATGGAACTGGTAACATTGCTAAAGCAATGAATGCAAATAATGATGAAGCCCAATCAATACCTAATTTGTTATACATTTGAACAGTGAATAATGGGAAAACTGATGCTAAAATATATCTTAATAAATTATTGGCAGCTAAGGCAGATGCTAATGAAATTGGTGGATAGGACATTGAAAAATAAATAACCATACCAAAGAAAATCAGAATTAAACCAAAACCAAATGGTACACCTGCAATAATTGGACAAATCCAATGAACATTAGTTCTTGAAGACCAACCTAACCAAAATAATGAAGGTGGTAAACAAACTGCACCAACTTTACAGATAAGTAATCTTGACTCTGGTGCATCAAAGATAATATTACCATTAGCATCCTTTTTAAGTCTTGAACCATCTGGTTGAAGTTTATAGAAGATTTTACGATCACAATAGATATAAAAGGTTGAAGCTAATAATAAACCAACACCAATACCTAAGAAAGCTAAACCTGCTGGACCAAGATTCATACCATAAACACCTTCAAAAATAATTGGATAAGCTTCAAAGAAACCAAATAAAACTGCAAAAACAAATGCAATATAAATTGAAAATGCCATAACAATTGGTTCAACAAATAACATTTTAAGTGGAATCATTATAGAAATTGCTAAAATCATTTTAACAGTTTCTGTAGCTTTAACTTCTGGTTTTTTCAAAACAATACCTCTCTTTTTAGCTCTTCTCTTTAATATAACTGGTTTAAAAGTTTCAGGGATTATTATAACTGGGATTAAAACACCACCTGCAAACATTAAATTAACCCACATTGTCCATTCCCAATCTTTATATTCTTCTAAAAATCCACCAATAACTGGGCCTAAAATTGGACCAGCAAATGGAGCTAAACAAAAAAAAGACATTGCAATACCCATCATTTCCATGTCCCAAATATCAGCGATAGTACCACCAGCAATAGCCATACATGGACTTGCAAAGAAACCAGAAAAGAATCTCAAGACTAAGATTTCTCTAATATTTGAACTTAAACCAACACCCATAATGAAAAGCATTGAAATTGGCAAAGAAGTAATATAAATAATTCTTCTACCAAAGATTTCACTTAAAGGAGCAGTGAATACAGGACCAAGAGCTAAACCTAATAAATAAAAAGTTAAACCAGAGACAGCTAATTCTTGTGAAACATTCATTTTAACTTCTATACTTGGAACACCACAAACGTATAAAGAAGAACCAAAAGTGACAACTAAACAAATTGTTGCTGTAACCATTGTTATGAACCATTTTTTAGTATTTGACCAATTTTTTGGATTTGCTGGATCATTTGGAGAATCCCAATCTAAAGTTGATGGATCAACAGGTTCATTTGAAATATTTTGACCAGTTCTAATTTTTTCTAATTTTATTTCTTCCTCTTTTCTAAAGTCTTTAATTGATTGTTTTGTAACAGATTTTCTACTCAAAGTTCTCATTAAATCATTTTGTAAATTTTCTGATGCAGTTAAATTTGGATCAACAGAGTTTGTTGGTTGTTGATATTGTGAAGTTTCAGTTATTGATTTATGTAAACTTAAATGAGAAAAAGATTGTTCATCTATACTATTTGAGCTTCCATTATCAGCTTGTGGGAGATATTGTAATGTTTGAATGGATTGGACTTCACCATCATCAGCATCAGCATCAGCATCAGCATCATTATTACTATAGTTACTTGTATTGTTGTCTGAAAAATTTTGTGTGTTGGTATTTGATTGACGAATGGTATCATCATGTAATTGGTTTATTTGATCTGAACTATCCATTATATGACTAGCAACTGATTGGAAATCGTTTGTATCATCTTCAGAAGTTGATATATGGGAAGCTGCACTTTCATAGTCAGTAGTAGAAGATTCAACATCAGAATTTCTCTTAGCAGCTGAAGAAGTTGAAGCAGCAGCTCTCAAAGCTTCTATTTCCTCTTGAGAAGGACTTATAACACCCATTATGATAACTTGTAAGTAGTATAAGTTGAAAAGAGCAAATTAAACTTGTTGGAAATGGTTTTAATAGCTTGTTGAAATCAAATATTTTTTAAACAGGATTTTATTTACTTTATAACCAAAACTTTAAACCGAGGCAAAAATTCTTGACACCCAGACACCAAATAAACGACAGGACGGGTAAGTGTTTTGGTCATGTGACTAAAGATATATATATATGCATATATATATATATATTTTTTTTTTACTGATTGAGTGAGTGAGTGGTGGTATGATGGTCTTTAGTTGAATGGTTTAGTGTGTTAGGGCTATAGTTCAAAGTTATCGTTCAATTGCTATAGAGAATAAATATTAACGTTGTAATAATCAAAATTCTGGCTAAACTACAATAAGCAATTCTTTCTAACTTAGCGTGCCTCCATAATTTTAAACAGCTGAACTCTTTCTCTCTCTGAAATCAGATCTGTGCTGCTGCTGGGGACATGTCAGTGGTCACAATGGTTTTCGCAAATGGATTCCTTCTTCTTTTTTTTTTTTTGATTGGAATAACACCACATCTATTTAACTTAGTATCTTTTTCCTCTAAATTAATCAGAATTGTAAACTATTGGGAACTTATTACCAGATATTAAACTCAAAAAAGCCCACAATTATGATAGCAATAAAAATAAAATACTGATTAACTGGAAAAAAAAAACACTTTTTTACACTATATAGAAGTTATTTTTACTCAAATACAGTAACTATTAAATTAAAAGTCGCAATAAACTACACATCACACAACTACAACTATCTTTCTTTTGGTTTTTACACTACTATTGAGAAAAAAAAATCTTAGTTCTTTTTTTTTTATACGAGATTACTTTGAATTAATACAAATCACATCTAATTCATTACATACATGCCAAGTACACCTTTGCCATCCCCATTCATTCAAAAGAAGTTCATTCGTACAACCTTTAACTGTATTTCATATTATAAAAAGTAAAAAGTTTATTGCATTTCTAATCAATCATATATATAAAATCCACATCAATTCAAAATTTCACATCCCCTTATAACAGATTATTAGGCAATGAGTACATCAACATCGTCTATCTCATTAGGTTCGGTGATATATATAGCTGTTAAACCAATCGTTAAAATTTATCTCATCATTGGAACAGGTTTTTATTTAGGTAAAGCTAATCTTTTAGATGTTTGGACTCAAAAAAATTTATCAAGTATTGTTATGTCAGTGATATTCCCTTCTTTGATCTTTAATAACATTGTTTCATACATCAGTACATCAGATCTTTTAGAAATTGGTATCATTGTCCTTGTAAGTGTAGCTCTTTATGGTATTGGTTGTACTGGTGCTATTGGAGTTTATTTAATTAGTAGACCTAAAAATTGGATTGGTGGTTGTATATCTGCTGGTTTATTCCCAAATATTAGTGATTTACCTATTGCATATCTTCAATCTCTTAGTGGGATTCTATTTACATCAGATGAAGTTAATAAAGGTGTTGCATATATCGTTATCTTTACTGCTTGTCAAGTAACAATTCAATTCAATTTAGGTGGTTATAAATTAACTGGTATGGATTTTAAAATTAAAGATGATATTGAATCTAATCCTAAGCATAGAGATGATAATGAAGAAGAAGCCAATATTGATAAACTTGAATTATCTTCACTTTCTTCAAATAAAGAAGATTATATAATTCCAAATGATTCTCAAAATTTAGATCCAAATCCAAATCCAAATCCAAATCAATTAAATAAAATTTTAACTAACCCAAATAATAATGAACTGGAAGAAGAAAATTTAGAAATACAGAGTATTGATTCCTTAGATGATGATGTTTCATCTCTAAGTAATTCAACAACAAATACAAACGCCCCAAGAATAATACCAATATCTTCATCTACAAATACAAGATCAAGAATTCAATCTATAAGTAGAAGAACCAACAACAACACTGATCCAATAAGTAGAGTCATATCAACAGCTTCTGCAATTTCAGGAAGATCTAATATGAGTATTGGAGCTATTTCAAGACATGATCTACCTGCACAAGGCGTCAATGATTTAGTTCGTGTATATTCACATGCATATCAATTAACAAGACCAAATACAAAAGTCATTCATGGTGAATATGGTGATGATTTTAGAGTTGTTGATCAAGATGAAAATTTAGAATCTGAATTAGATCCACAAGAAGAAATAAATTATTTAAAAGCTAAAATTATTAAAAATCCAATAAATAATTTAACAAAAAAAAATAAAATTGTTAAAAATATATTTGATGCTTTAAAATTCTTTCTTGATAATATGAAAAGACCATTATCAGCGTCATTAGTTCTTAGTTTAATAATTGCCTTAATTCCATGGGTAAAGGCATTATTTGTCAGTACTGATAAATATATGCCTAATGCACCAGATTCAAAACCTCCATTATCTTTCATTATGGATTATGCTTCATATTTAGCTCAAGCTTGTGTTCCATTAGGTTTATTAATGCTTGGTTCAACTTTTTCAAGATTAAATATTAAAGATTTATCAATGATTAGAACTCCATTAATGATAACTTTATTAAGATTAGTTATATTACCAATCATTGGTGTTTCAATTGTTCATAGATTAAAGATTTATGGTTGGTATGAGGATGATAAAATTTTAGAATTTGTTTGTTTTATTGTTTGGGGTTTACCAAATGCAACATCATTAGTTTATTTAACAGCATTTTATCAACCAATTAAAGAAAATTTAACATCAACCATTAAAACTGAAGAAGAATTACAAAAAGAAAAAATTGAGGAAATGGAAAAACAATTATTAAAACTTGATATTACATTTTTAGGTAAAATTAAGAGAAAATTGTTTAAAATTAAAAAATTTTTTAATATTAAAAGTAAAATAAAGAGTTTAACGAATAAAAAAGATCAAAATGATGATCCAAATGAATTAACTCAAATGAATTTCTTAGCATTAACATATTTATTTGAATATGTTAGTTTAATTGTCAGTTTACCTATATTAGTTAGTTACGTTGTCAAAAAAGAATTAGGTTTATAAATTAGCATCTATTTAATACAAATTTTTTTTACATCATTAATTAATTTAGATCTTCGAGAATAAAAAATTTTAAATGAAAGTGAAGTACAGATCTTTAATTTAAATAGTAAACTTGTTTTTATATTTATTGTAGTTTAATAAACAAAATGTTTTTAAAAACAAGTAATAAATGTATCAATAAACCAGTTACTAAAGACACCCATAGGCATATAGCTAGGTACTTCAGTATGAGGTGGATATTGAAGGCATCTCTCTAGCTATTCTTTTCCCCTCCATTCAACAATCTTCAATACTATTGATGCAGTGAATAGAATGCATATTTTGAATGATGAGGAAAAGAAAAAATATAGAAGAAGGTAAAGAAAAATTTTCCACTTTAATTTTTTCATATAGTTGGTGGTGTTCGGATGTCTGCTGACTATGTAATTTTTTTCTTTTCGCCTTCGTGTTTACTTTTAAAAGTCAATTAGTATTAAAGATAGATGAAGTATTGGTCAATATGGGGTATAATATAGCGTATGTATCCCTTCCTTTATCAATTTTAAGTTGCAATTACTAACATTTTTTTTTTTTTTTTTTTGCAGAATGGTTTGCGATTTCTTCTATCCACAACCTGGTGGAATAGAGTTTCATATATACCACTTAGCTCAACAGATGATTGCTTTAGGGCACAATGTTATTATAATATCACATAGTTATAAAAATAGAAGAGGTATACGGTTCTTAACAAATGGATTAAAAGTATATTACATTCCGTTTATAGTGTTTGTCAGAAACACAACTTTCCCAACTGTGTTTTCAGCTTTCCCAATTCTTCGTGATATCTTAATTAGAGAATCTATTAATATTATTCATGGTCATGCATCAATGTCAAGTTTAGCACATGAAGCAATCATTCATGGTTCAATTATGGGAATTAGAACAGTTTTAACAGATCATTCATTATTTGGTTTTGCTGATGTTGGTAGTATCTGGGGTAATAAAGCTTTAAAATTTTCATCTCATTCAATTGATAGATTTATTGCAGTTTCAAATACTTGTAAAGAAAATATGGTTTTAAGAGCTCAAATTGATCCATTATTATGTTCTGTCATACCAAATGCTGTAATTTCATCAGATTTTAAACCTAAAGTATTGAATAAAATAGCACAAAAGGATGTATTAGAATTTTCTCAAAATGACGATATAGATGATAGTTTTGATAGGAAAGATGCATATATAAACAATGATGAATTATTAACTCCAGTTACTGATTCATCGAAGATTCAAAAGATTGTAACAATAGTTGTAATATCAAGATTATTTACTAATAAAGGTATTGATTTATTAGTTGGAATGATACCCAAAATTTGTTCAAAACATGATAACGTCAGATTCTTAATTGCAGGTGATGGTCCAAAATATATTGATTTACAACAAACTATTGAAAAATTTAGATTACAAGATAAAGTCATTTTAAAAGGTGGTGTTAAACATGAACAAGTTAGAGATGTTATGATTAAAGGTGATATTTATTTACATCCAAGTCTTACTGAAGCATTTGGTACAGTCCTGGTTGAAGCTGCTTCTTGTGGGTTATTGGTTGTTACAACCAGAGTTGGTGGTATCCCTGAAGTTTTGCCAAGTCATATGACAATTTTTGCTAACCCATCGGTTGATTCTTTAGTTAAGAGTACTTCAAAAGCTATTGGTTTAATAGAGAGAAATAAGATTGATACTTCAACGTTCCATCATCAAATTTCACAAATGTATGATTGGTCTGATGTTGCTATAAGAACTCAAAACGTTTATGATTCCATATATGAATGTGAAGATGATGATAGTAATAATCATAGATTAACAAATCTTGAAAAAATCATTAAATGTTATAAAAATGGTGAGTGGGCAGGAAAATTATTTATTATTTGTTTTGTTGTTGATATATTTCTTTATCATATTTTAGAATTTGTTTATCCTGCTGATAAAATCGATAAAGCTGTCAAATGGCCAAAAAGAATACGCAATGATAATAATGATGAACAAAAGAATAAAAAACAATCAAGACTGAAATATCTACAACAAGAATCGAAATTTGAATTATGAAGATTATAGTATAGAAAACTTTTTAATGACCTAAGTATGAAATAAAAAATTAATAATGTAGAAATAAACCTATAACTTAATAGCATTGACCTTACTTTTAGCAACGCTTCTCCCCAAATCTCGAAGTAATTTCCTAACTTCTTCATATGTATCATTATTAGGATTAAAATTTATTTCACTGCAGACATCTTTTTGAAGCCAATCGTATTGATTCTTTTTTAATGATTCTGGATTTTTTTTTCTTGACATTATTCTTATTGTAGTTTTCAAATTGCCAATTTTTTCTTTCATCTCTGATTCAGTCATATCTTTTTTAAATTCAACTAGTTCAGCAGAATTCAATAATCTTTTACTTTTGTTTTTTAGTTCTTCATTCATTGACGTTAGTTTTTCAATTTTGGAAGAATGAATTTCATTTAATTTTTGTAGCTCATTAAACTTTTTAGATACTTCACGATAATTATTTTCAAGTAAACTCAATTGCTTGGACTTTGTAGAGAATAGTTCAGCTTTGATCTCCATATCTTCTAGCAGTTTAGTTTTCTCTGCTAATTCAGTTTGTAAGTTAATTATCTCTTCATCATTATTATGCGATTTTGATTCTTCTATACTTTCAACTTGTATTGATTTGGAGTTCATTAAGAACAATGAAGCATCAATTTGATTAAACTTTAAATGTATTGAAGAAATACTTGAAACCTCCCCCATAACTTCAATAATTTGTTTTTTAACAGCTGCAGGATCATCTTCAAAATCAATACTTAGTGTATCCACTAGTTCCAATAGATATTTTTCAATTTTTTCAAAGGATGGTACTGCTTCAATATCATCAAATTCTTTATCTTTATTGTCTAATTCATCTAATGTTTTTTTATAAATATTTTGTAAATTTGAAAGTTTCTTAAACAATTCCGTTCCTAATTCATCAGTAGAAAATGTTTGATTTTCAGTAATATATCTAAGACAAAGACCAGTAATAAAGATTTGATTTACCATAATATATTTCAAGTTTAATTTATTAGTCAATGGTGTATCAATATTTAATTCTTCAATATAGTTTAAATTCTTTTGTAATTTTTGATATTCAAATTGTTTTTGTTTATTATGCGATTCAATATCAAGATTATAACTGTTAATAGCATTTCCAACCATTAAATCTACCAAAGATATGAATTCTTTTAAAGCATCTTTAGGAATTATTTCTGAATCTTGATCTGAATCTGCTTTTAGATAATGTATCTTTTCTGTAATAATCTCTATTATATTTTGAATTTTAAAGTAATCAATTAATTTCTGGTTTATACTTATGAAATTTTCATTCAAATACTTTAATAATTTAGAAGACTGTGAGAGTAAAATTTCTAATGATTGAGCAGAGAAATCTGTTGATGTTTTTGATGTTGTATAACCAATAGATGAAATGAATAGTTTAAACTCCAATATTTTTATATTATTTTCTAATTTCATAATCTTGATAACTTTAGTTTCTAAATCATTATCTTTCTCCAGTAATTTTAAATTTAAACTTTCAATTTCTTTAGAGTTATCTTTTGTGACTGAATCAACAATTATTGATTTATCAACTAATTTTTTTGTTTCATTGAATTCATTTATCTTCATCATCAATGAATCAATAGTATCTTGTTTTTGTTTAACTAAATCATCCAAAAAGTCTAACTGTGAAATCAATTCTTTTTCGGTATCAACACTGATGTTTTCAATCTCTTTAAAATGTGATATTATACCATCGAGTTCAGTAATCTTGTTTTTCATTTCTTCAATTTGATTTATTAGTTCAATATTCTTTGTAGTCAATGATTCTATTATTTCAGAATCTGTTGTTGTAAGTTGTGCTGATTCTTCAAATACTGATAATTTTTCTTTCAGTTCTTGAATTTGGTCATTAAGATCTATTTGTACTTTATCAGAATGTTCTTTTAACCGTACTAATGTTTCAGATAATAATCTGTTCTTCTGAATAAGTTCCATTGAATCTTGATCATTTAATTGTGAAAGTTCATCTAATAATTCATCATTCTTTTGTGCAAGATCAGCTAACTCTTGATTTAGTAATGTATTCATCTCTTTTAAATTTTCATTTTCAATAGTCAATGTTTCTAAATCAATTTCATAATTGGAAATATGATTTTGAAAACCATCATTTTCATCTAATGCTATTTTCAATTTCTCTGATAAATCATTATTATTTGAAGATAACATTTTTAATTTATCCTGAAGCTTACCAACAACTCTTCTTAAATGGGTTTCAATATCTGATGCTGTATCTGAAGATGATGAACTTGAGACAGAAGCAGGTGATGTACTATCACCTGAAAGCAATGATTCTTTCACAAATACACCATATTTATCTTCACAATTAAAATATTCAACGCCATTAACTGAACCATTGTTTTTACCATTTGGTTCATCTAATTCTATACCAATCCAAACACCAGGTGCAAAATCTGTAGTACCTTTAAACTTGATAATACCTTGAGTATTTCTAAAGACTACTCTATCACCTATAGAATGTCCACCATCCATAAGTTCATTAGTTAAATATTGTTAAAGAAGAAGTAGTCTGGCGTTATTTTGATTTCATTTTTTTTTTTTTTTTTAATTTTGTAGTTTTGAGATACACATTAAAATGAACTTCAACACTCAACAAGCATTAACAAAGGTTTTAGCTATTTGAGAAGGCTATAAAGTTGTTTCACTACTACTTAAGATAATACTACACAATAATAAATATCAAAACTATCATTATATTATTAAGGATTTCTATATAAATGTATTTTGAATCCTTAAAATTTAATATCAGGAGAACCACATTTAAGAAAAGTTATCATTTATTTCAATCTTCCAACATCATTATCATAAGTAAGATTTAATAAACAGTTAATCTAAAGTCACCATATGGACATTAGAATAAAAATGATCGAAGTAATAAAAGAAATAAACATGAGAAAAGCAAATTGGAATCATTATAAATACGTGGCACATAAAGAGTAGAATAGCATCGAATGAGGTATAGAAGAATGAGAACATCATTAATTACCTGGTACTAGTTTACCAACAACTGGGTATTTCTTTTTGAAGTGTTCTTCCCAACCATCCAAAGCTTCTTGTTCATCTTTTTGTAAATCATCTAAAGGATCAATTGGTTGGTCAAAAGTTCTAATACTATCTAATTCAAATGAGTTTAGAGCTAAACCTCTTGAGGCGTCATGACCAGCAAAGTTTGAGTAAGGACCACTTGGACCATAGAATTGTCTACCTTTGGTAACATCGAAAACAGTACCTTTGACTGCAATAAAGATCTTTTCATCATCATGACCATTGAAGACTGATAATGTTCTTGGAGTAAAGATACCTTCAACAATTGGGTCTTTCTTGGTAGGTTTTGAACTTAAGTCAGCTGTAGGGTCATCTGATTGGACTGAGCCAAAGAAATAGTTGTATAAGAATGACATTATAAATAGTTTAATCTATTAATAACTTGGTAATGTTGGTTTTGTTAGTTTGGTTAAGAAAGATCGAATCACCTTAGGAATTTAAAATTAAACGATACAAGCTGTGATTAGCGTGTCGCCATCGAATACCTATACTTTTACTGCTAACAATGTCGCCACAAGAAGGGTAAAATAAAGTAAAGTTTTAAATACGTGTTATCTCCGTTACAAGAGTCACGTGCAAAAATTAAACATCCAAACATTCCAATAAAAATAAATAAAAAAAAACTAGATTGACAGAACTGATGCTAATTTAATTGAATTGGGAGGTATATAAAAGCACAATTTGCAATGAATCATAACAGGTTTGCTCCTCCTAACCAGAAGAGTACAAACGATTATGGAAATATGCAACATCAACAACAGCAACAACCGTTCCAACCTCAACATCGTCAACAGTTTCAAAATACTTATCCTCCAAGGCCGCATCAAGTTTATCCACCTCAGAACCAGAACCCAACCCCAAACCAAAATCAAAACCAAAACCAAAACTACAATCAAATGCAAAATCAGAACCAGCCTTACCGTCAAAACTATGCTCCTCCAAATGGACACCGTTCCTTTTCCTCAGGTCAATACTCGATAAACTCTATCAACTCAATGAATTCAATTGACTCAAATAACACAAAATCTACTCCATATCCACAATCGATCTTTCAAAATAATTTGGGTATGAATAATAATAGTTCTGAATCTCTTACAATAAAGATGTCAAAAAGATCTGAAAGTTTTGAACAGCTAAATGGAAATAGATCTAGTTCAACATCAAGCAATCTTAGAAATGAACCATTTGATATTCCTAAGGCACCAGTGATACCTCCAAAGATTCCTTTAGATTCAGAGATGAATGGTTCTAAAACTCATTCAATTGGCAGTGGATATTATAGTTTACACTCTGAATCTAGTAATGATTCAGTGAATAGTGAGCCTAGCACTAATAATGACAATGATGAACCTCCTCCATATGAAGCATTAAGTGGGTTATCAGTTTCAGATTCTAAACATCCAATAACTTTTACAAATGAAAAGAAGCCTCATACTCAAATGTATAAAAACGTCAGTAACCAATTAGATTTACTAGGTGATCAATTACAAAATATTCAAAGTGAAATAAGCTCAATGCCATCACCTCCTAAATCATATGGTAATTTACAAAGCAAGATAAAGAAATCAACTCATCAACCATCATCTTCCTCATCATCAAAGCCAAATACATCAATTGAGTCTTTACCTGTTGATAAGCTTGAACATAGAATTGAAAGTTCTTCAAAACCAAAAGTAATAGTACCAAAAGACCGTATCCAAAAATCTGATTTACAAACTGAAGATTCTGCAGAACTAATTATTAGATTCAATAGAGTTAAAGATAGAGCCATTCAAGACTATCAAGAAGGTAAATTTACTGCTCATGTTCAGCTTGAATGGATTAAAGTTCTTTTTGAATATACTATTAATGACAACTTCATTACTAACTTCAATATAAATGGTGAAACTTTATCAAGAGAACTTGATTCAGCAGAAAAGAAGAAAAATATTAAAATATTCCTTTCACAGGCATTGAAATTGTTGAAGAAAGTTTGTAATGTTACTGGTGATGCAGAAGCTTTGTATATAATGGGTTGTTTATATTCTAATTCACCATCAATTAAAGTCCCTAAACGTGATATTTTAGAATTGAACTATGAAAAATCATTTAAATATTACTCAAAAGCTGCCAAAGCTGGTTATACTGATGCAATTTATAGACTTGCTGTATCTTATGAAATGGGTATTGGTACTAAAAAGAATGACCAAGAATCATTAAGTTGTTTTACAAAGAGTGCCAAAGCTGGTTCAGTAGCTGCAATGGTCAAGTTAGGTATAATCTATTCCAGAGGTGGTGGATCTCTTAAGGTTGGTAAATCTGCATATGAATCGTTTAAATGGTTCAAAGAAGCTAGTAAACTTGCTTCTGAAGAAAACCCATATGGTTTATATGAATTGGGTAAATTTTATGAATATGATTTCCCATTCTTAAAAAAACCAACATTAACTGATGAAGAACTAAAGTTTATGGATGATTTACAATCTATGAACGTTTTGAAAGATGCTGAAATGGCAATGAAATATTATAGACATGCTGCCAAACTAAATTATCCACTTGCTCAATCAAAACTTGGTTGGTGTTATGAATATGGTAAACTTGGTTGTGCAATTAATGCCAAATCATCAATAGGCTGGTATTCAAGAGCTGCACAAAAGGGTGATCCATCAGCTGAAATGGCATTATGTGGTTGGTATTTGACTGGTGTTAGTGGAATTCTAAAACCAAATGATAATGAAGCGTTCCTATGGGCCAAAAAAGCATCTGAATCTGGATTTACAAAAGCTGAATATGCACTTGGTTATTTTTATGAAGTTGGTTTAGGATGTGATAAGAACCTAATACAATCAAAACAGTATTATCAAAGGGCTGCTGTTAAAGGACATGAAAAAGCTCAAGCAAGATTAAAAGGTTGGATTCAATAGTGATTTCTAGATGTCTTCTTGGTAGCATTCATATGTTTGCTTTGGAAGCGAAACATTTTTCAGTTTTAAACCTCTACTACTTTATTTTCTATGAATGATGATATCGACTATTCCTTATGATTTAGTTCTTTTCTTCGAATTTTATTTTTATTAATCTTCATTTTTTTAATTTTTTTTGGACAATCTATCTTCTTTTAATCATTTTTAATCATTTTTATATAATTTCTTTTTACTGTATTAATATAATTATTTGTAACAAGTTACATCTGTAGAAATCCCCATTAAAAATTATGCATTGAGTATTATTCTATTTAATATTTTTTATGATTTACCTAATGATTTTCTAAATCTACTCACCTTTACTGGATTACCGTTTTCATCAATGGGTTCTAATTCTTTCTCACCTTCAAAATCTTCATGTGATATTATCTTATTTTCCATAACAGGTTCATTAGGATCACTAAATTGTTGTCTAAAATATTTATCTATCATCTTCTTTCTCAACCCTTGATATTCCGTTCTCATCATATTTTCATCAACAAAGATATTTGGATCTTGAACTTCATCATTATGAACAATATCATCAGTTAAAACTGTCCCATCTTCTTCTTCACTATCTTCTTTATCTATAACCAATTCACCATCTTCAGTGACTACTTGAAAATCTGTAAGTTGATTTAATTCATCTTCATCATCTGAAGAGTCAAGAACATAATTTTTAATTTCATCATACTGATTTTCAGATCCATCGACTAATATATCTGAATCAAATTCCTTTTCATTTCCAAGTTCAGTAGGAATGATATTTTGTTGTTCATTTGAATTAATAGGAGGTTCATCATTCATGTATACTGGAACTGTAATTTTTGTGGCTGGTTTTGATGACGATGAGGTCTTTTTAGTTCTTGAACTAAACTTTGATAATGAACTTGCAGAATTCAAAGATTTTTTAAATCTTGATTCTTCAACAACATTCTTTTCTTCAATAGATAGTGCTTTATTTTCAATTATTGGTTGAATACTTGAATTTAAACTATCTTGAAGTTTCTGTGTTTTCATTGACTTAAATAGAGATACTTTCTTCGGTTTTTCCTTAGCAACCGATGTCAAAGAGACATTAAATGTATCATTAAAAGAACTGGTATCTCTTTCAAAGACATTGCTAGTCACTGCTGGTGTTGATGGAAAACTCTTTATTGGTGGTTCTGGCTCTTCATCTTTAGTAACTTCCTCAATTTTTATCTCTTTTTCTTTAATATTGTTATTATTAGTGAAGTTTGTATTGATATCTTTCAATCTATTTAGTTGTTCAATTAAACGCATGTTCGATTGTTCCATAGCAGCTTCTCTCAACTGTTGTGAAACATTTTCAACTTCTTTTATTTGTAATTCTGATGAAAATTTGACCGATTTCTTTGATTTTGACTTTGACTTTGAACTTGATGCATCTGAATAGTTACTACCTAAATCAGACGCTTGAGCTGGCTCTTCATGCCTTTTTAAATTTTCAACTATGGTTCCATATGTTGAATCTCTTAATGATTCTCCAATAACTGTTTGGTTTTTTAATCTTTCAAATTCTTCCATTAATAAATCATTATTTTGTGATTTAGGTATAGCTGTCCTACTAACATGATCCCAATCCCAATCTTGATCGTCATCATCCTCATGAATATCAAATTCAAATTCTATTTCACCATCGTCATCATCATTATAAAAATCATTTTCTTCATCCAATTCATCAGCTATTAGTTGCAGTTGAAGTATATCATCTTCTTGAATTGCTGGTTTTATAGGATCCCATTCTGTTGGTGCATTATATACGTCTGAGGACACAGGTATTGATGTATCAACATTTGAGGTTAAAGGTTCAAACTCTTTTTCAATAATAGGTTCTGTAATAACAGTAGAGTTCCCAGAAGGAGCAGTTGTTTTCTTTTCTGCTAAATCTAATATCACATGATCAGATGTGTCCAAACTATCAGTTTTAAAATCATCTAATACCATTTGGTAGGAACTATCATTAATTTTCATTTGTTTGAACAATTTTAAGAATTCACTTTCTTGTGGGGAGATTTTTGGTATTATGACAGAGTCTTTAGACTGTTCGATTGGCTTAACAACATTCTTTTCATCATTAACATTTTCAAATTCTATATCTTCATGTTCTATTATTGTATCTTCAAGAGCAGAATTTTGTTGATTTTTGAATTTGTTATCAGTTAAAAGTTGTTCTTGAACAAACTTCTCAGCTTCTAGTTCTTTAACTTTTGGAGCTTGAATTTCCATATCACTCAAAAGTTCTTTAATTTGATCATTTTTATCCTTTTCATTTTCAATATCAGTCATTCCTGCATGTTTAGCACCAAAGTTTTTAAGTGATGAACTGTCTTGTTGCTTTACAGAACTACTTATAACATTACCATCTTCATCTAATTCTTCTCTAATGTCCATAAAAGGCAAACCTGAATCTGAATCTTGTGGAAAATCATCAACTTCTTCGGTCTTAGCTCTAGTGGTCCTATTTTCAAGGTTTTCTAATTCATTGATATTTTGAATTGTTAATTTAGCTTCTTTAACTTTAGTTTGAAAGTCTTTAATTGTGTTGTTTAAAAAATCCAATTTTCCATCAATTACTTCAATAGCACCTTCTGGATCTTTTTCAACAAAATATTCAGCACCTAAGAAAACCAATATCTTTCTTGGATTTAAAACATTCCCCTTTACGATAGCTTTTGAGTTTAATTTGATATCAATAGGTGGTTGATCTGTTTCTTTAAGTTCATCATAATCTAACAGTTTAAATTTGGTTTCAATGTATTGTTTCTTATGTGATTCTAAGAGTTCTAATTTTTTCTCAAAGGAATCAATAGTCTCATTAATTCTATTTTTAACTAAATCCATGATTTATTAAGGTATAGACTCTATATCTGCTAGATTTAACTTAGATATCAAGTCAAAAGAAAAGAGATGAGGAACTTTGACTTAAAATAATTTTTACTACTATAGTTACGAAAACCGGGAAATGTTTCAAGTTCCGAGGGTTTAATCACGTGAAAATCACACGAAAAAACTGTTTATTTACTTTTGTAGAATAATTAATTCACAAAATCTTCATTTTAAACTTTTATAAAAGATATATTAAAAACTTATAATAAAATGGCTCCAACCAAATTAGAAATCAAAGTCAAAGCTCTTGGTAGATTGATCAAAGAAGAAGGTTTATACGAACAAGACTTAAAAGAACAAGAAAAACATGTTGAAAATATGAAGGCAAATAATGAAGATTCATATGAAATCAAGAAACAAATAGAAGTTTTAGATGATACTAAAAATGTTATTCCAACTGTTTTAAAGAAAATTGAAGAAAGTAAGATATCATTACAAGAATTTATAAACGAATACTCTGGATCAGAAGATTTAACAGAGGCTCAAAGTGTTATTGAAGCTGCTACAACCTTATTATCATCTAAATCTTCAGAGTCATCATAATTAAATTAAATTAAATAATTTTATTATAAATAAGTTATCTACGTATAGTTGTATGCGATTCTTCCCATTCCTTTAATGCATGTTCCCACTCATCATCTACATCAAATGTTTTTTCCATTTGTTCTGCTTGCTTTATTAATTCTTGTCTTTGCTTTTCAGCTTCTTCATCGTATTGCTTTTTATTATCAACCCATCTCTCTTGTAAATCAATATCGACATAACCACCTTGCCTTGTAGCTTCTGCCCAAACCGTATCACCACCTACCTCTGTTGAACCAAACATATAACCATTTGCTTTATCAACAACTGTCAATAGATTGATCATTGATTGTTTGTCTTCAATACTTAAAACTTCAAATGAGACAAGATTAAAATCTTCAACTAATTCTGAAATATATTTTGTTAATTTTGAATATTTTGATCCAACTGTTGATTCTTTTTCCACATATGGTTCTAAATATTCTAAATCTTGAACTTCTGTATAATAATCTAATTTAAATGGTAAGTCACCATAATTTGAAAGTAAATCAATTTTACTGAAGACATTGACATGAGGTAAATCTAGTTGTAGCATAGATCTTAATGCTAATAATAAAATTGAAATGTATTGTGAAGGACTTGTTAGATAGAATGAGTCAATTAAATTAACAACACAGAAACGGAAATCCATTTCTTTCTCTAAACGTTTAAATATTTTTGATAATGGTAAGTGATGTGTAAATAATTCAACTTGACCTGGACAATCGAAAATTATATATGAATGTTGACCTAACTTTTTAATTTTATTGATCAACAAATCTATTGATTCATTCAGAGTTTCTAATGCATACATAAGACCACCATTAGGTCCTAAATTTAACTCTTCCATGATATTTTCTAACGTTATAAAATCTCTAATATCTATTTCACAACTTTCAGAATATGGTAGATGATCATTTGCAGGATCTAAATTTACGATTGCTGATTTTCTACCAATAGCATTGAAAAACTGGACTACACCTGAACAATATGTAGATTTTCCTGATCCTGGTGGACCTATAACTATTTGACCAAATGGCATTATTTAACGTTCTAGTTTATGAAGAAAGTAGTTGATTTATTTGTAAGTGAAACTTTTAGAAAATAATGGAATCTTTTCTATCGGTCATGTGATTTTTAATCAAATTTTGGTTACCCTCAAAGTTTCTAACGGTTATTTCGATCAATTTATATGATAAATAAATAGATATTCTGAACAGATACACTGCTTCTCCCATAAAGCGAGGTTTTAAAAAATACTACTTTATTACATAGCTTGTACACCTGAGCCAATATTTATTGTTGTAGTAATTTTTCAATTTTCTTAGTAGTTGAAGTTCTCTACAGAAAAAACAAAAATAAAATTTCGTGTTTGTTTACTTTACTACTTAAACTATACAAACCATTAAAAACCTATATATCAATAAAGGAAGATTATGTCCAAAGAAACCAAAAGATCATTAACATATTTTGAAAAGCAAAGAGATCTATTAATTGGTGAGATCTCAGTGTCATTGGACTCTGTTTTAAATAACATTAATGCACTAAACCGTTCTTTAGAAGGTTGTATTGATGTTGGTAAAGAGTTTGATAGTGTTTCAAATTTGTGGAGAAGTTTCTACGATGGGTTAGCCCAAATGGATCAATTAAGTGAACAAAACTCACAACCTCAATCTGATGATATAGTTCCTGAAGCTGATGAAGTCATAAACTCAGAACCAAATTTTCCTTCACAGGATAATCAACAATGAATTTAAATATTCAAGTTTTACATTAATTGACAACCTGTATGTCTCCTTTTCTTCTTATTATATGATGATACTCTTTTCTTCACTATATGTTCATTCTCTATTTCAGATTTGCGATAGGAAGAAAATATTGATTTGAAAGATTTATAACTTCTAGTTGTACCTTGATCTAAACAAGGTGCTTCTTCTTCACAGTCAACTTTATCATCTACCAGTCTGATTTTGTTCATGTTTATTTGAGATATATTGTTATTTGAATTTTGATTGTCATGCTGTTTGATTTTATTAACAATCAACTTACTCATTTCACTAAATACTCTACTATAACTCAATGGGTCAATTAAAGAACATTCTATATAAGTACAACCTAATTTTTCAGCATATCTAGAACAATAACTATAATTAGGAACCTTATTCAATTTTGTTTTATCATATCTAACTTCCGAACCAATTCCCACAATGAGCTTAGTTGCATTTGGACAATGTGTTTGAGTTTCAGGAATCCATCTATCACCAATATTGTATAATGATTCGACTTTATCTAACGTAAAGCAAATGATGACACCTTTAGCATTGGTATAAGCTAATGGTCTAAACCGATCAAATGATTCATCTCCAGGGAAATCCCAGATTGAAAGCTTCATATTGTCATTACTACCTTTTAGAATAACATTTGATTCATAAGTCTCAAATAGAACGGATTTGGGAGCTGTTGAAAACTTCTTATTTAAATAACTTAAGATTAATGATGTTTTACCACAATTTGAATCACCAACTAATACTATTGTACTTTCGTATTGGTTACCAGTTGGATTATTTGCTATGGATAATGGTGATATAAAAGGATGATCAACTCTTTTCATTGTGTTGGTTCTTGTTGGACATCTTGTTGGACTTCTTGTTGGACATCTTGTTGGACTTCTAGTTGCCATTTTGGTCATTTTTGAATGAGTCGCTGGTCTTGATCTTAAAGGTGATCCTGAACCTAATCGTGATTGATTGTTATATTGTGATGTTATTAATCTTGATCTTACTGGTGATCTTAATCTTGGCTTTAAACTCAAGGTTTGATTTTGGAAAGAACCCGACATTGCTGTGGCAGCAGAAGCAGAAGCTAATTGATTTGGAGAATTTTGTTTATAATAATTGTTGTTGCTAATTATTGATCTTTTATTTGGTGATTTTGAATTTATACTTTTGGCAGTTGACAATGGTTGCCAGTTCTCATCATTTATATAATCGTAAGTCTGCATAATTGACATGAGATTTTATAGTTCTTAACACATTTAATTTGAAGATCGTAAAGTTAGAAAACTTGTTTGAACTAAAATAATTTCAATATTTACAGTTATCTTTGTGAATTGATATTAATGTTTTTGTGGCAGGCGGCAGTCAATAGTAAAAACTTTTGTTCCTCAAAACCAAGAAAAACGAATGTAGTTAGAACAACCCTCTCGCCATATTCACAACCTTGTATCATATAGCCATACGGATAATGATGAATCTGCAGCATAGAAGCCTATTAATCATAGAAATATACAAACAATAAACTGAGAAGCGTTGAACTTCTAAAAAATGTACACCTGAACACCGATTTTTTTGATAAATTTTTCTCAAATTTTAATTTTATCCTTTTAAAGAATCATCATCAAAAAAATTTGTAACCTTTTTCATAAATTTAATCAATTTGTGTGAACTTCAAGGAAGTTTTTCTTTTTACTAATAATTTATATCTTTGATGGCTCTAGATCCCACTGTATTGCCATATAACAACCCTCACAAGAGCAGGAAGGTTGCTCTCATCACTGGTGGTAACAGCGGCATAGGCTGGTTTACAGCCCTTCATCTCTATCTACATGGTTTTGTTGTCTATATTGCTGGAAGAAATATCAATAGAATAAGTAAAGCAATTATAGAGATACAGACAGAAGCCAAAAGAAGAAGGGATGAAGCCATAGAAGAAGATATAGATGAAAGGTTTTTGGGTGAATTAAGAATATTAGAATTAGACCTGTTAAATTTAGATTCAGTTGAGATGGCAATTAAACGCTTCATGGAATTAGAAAGAGAAGTTAATATTCTAATATTGAATGCAGGAATATTAGGAGTTCCTTATGGATTAACTAAAGATGGTTTTGAAATCCAACTTCAAGTCAATTATATCTCACATTTTTTAATAACACAAAGATTACTGCCAATTATAAAAGGAAGAGTTTTATACATATCATCAATGGGCCATTACGTCAATTGCATTTCAAATGCCTTCAAATTCTCTCAATCATACAACTATAACACATTTAACTACAGTCCAAACTTTATATTCACTTGGTTTAGATATGCTGATGCTAAAACAAGAGGTATTCAATATATGTCATTAGCATCTTTTAAAAATCCAGAAATTAGATTCTACTCAATTGATCCAGGTTTAATTATGAATACAAATTTGTTTTCATATTGGACCACCTTACCAATAATTGGTATGTTTTTCTGGTTCTGTTTTCAATTAGTTGGTTGGTTTGTTGGTGTTAGTAATGAAGAAGGTTCATTAACTACTCTATTTTGTTCTTTAGAAGATGATTTACCTGAAGGTTATTATAAAAATCAAAGGAAATCAAAAAGTAGTGCAGTTAGTAGAGATGTTGATAAGTGTGCAGATAATTGGGTTTGGACTATAAAGGAGTTAAAGAAGAGAGGGTATAGAAACCTTGATTAAGAGGAAAAATCATTAAAAAAATAAAATTCCTAAAAAGTCATGTTAAAAAAAAAAATAATAAAACCCACATTTGCATTGTCGATTATATTAGTTAATAATACGATGGTCAAAGAAGATAAATTTTTTACAGATTTTTATTTTTGTTTGTTAACAATAGTGTTAAAAGGAATTAGGTTAAATATAGAGAAAAAGAAACAACTATAATTTTCAGAAAAGAAAAAGAGAAAGAAAGAAATTTTAGGAGAACTGTACTACTACAGTTTTGCTAGATTTTAGATTTTCAAATATTCAATCAATTTATTTATTTATTCATGTCAGTTTTATTTTTCTACATGTTATTAGGAGTTCATTGTATTGTTTTTTGTTTTAAAATATGTGCATTTAAAAAACCCATTAATTAAACTTTGTAATAATGTAATCTTCTATATTTTAAAAAAAAAGCTATCTATTTTTTATCTTCAATAATTACAAGGAAACCACCAACAAGATGTAAAGAACCACAAACAAAGACATCAACTTCTTCATTTAATTTCCTTACCAATTCAACACTTGATTCAATATCATGTAAAACAACTCTTTTTGAAATTGAATCTAATTTTTCCCATTCTTCACTTAGTTGTTTTTGAACTTCTAATTTATCAACAGCTTCTTTTGAAGTATTTAATGAAACTAAATCTGCAGAATAATTACCTGAAGACCAAGTAACATTAGTTGTAAAAATAACTTGATTAAATTTAATATCTGATGAAACACCTTGATATAATTGTGTAATTAAAGCATGTACATCTCTTGTTTGTTGATTAAATAATAGAATTTTCTTTTTATCTGTATCTTTTACAGCTTGTCTAAACCACTTTGATGAAGCAGCAATTGATTCCTTTGTATGAGCACCATCAATATACCATGTTATTTTACCTTCTTTAATTATTTGACATCTACCTGGCCAAAAAGTTTCTTTTAAACCTTTAAAAGTTTTATCTTCATCAATTTCAATATTTAATTTATTAAGATGAGCATTAGTTAAAGAAATAGCTAAAGCAGCATTTTGTTTTTGAAATTCACCAGGAATACCTAATTCATAACCATCAGCAATTGATTCATCAACAGTTGTTAATGAAGATACTTGTCTTTCTTCCGCACGTTCTTTAATAACTTTTATTGCTTCTTCATCTTGTTGAACTGTAAAAGCTGGTGAACCCTTTTTAAAGATACCTGTTTTATTCCAAGCAATTTCATTAATTGTATTACCTAACATGAAAGTGTGATCTATACCAAGAGTTGAAATACCTGTAGCAGTTGGAGAAGGAACAATATTTGTTGAATCATATTCACCACCAACACCTACTTCATAAATTGCAGTATCAACACCTTCTTTCATAAATACATGGAATGATAATATAGTTAAATATTTGAAATAAGCAGGTTTCATATCTTTACCTAAATGAGGGAATATTTTAGTATTTGAATCAGTATTTGATAATTTATCCCAAACTTCAAAGAAATATTTTGCAAATAATTCTTCATCAATTGGATCACCATTAATTCTTATTCTTTCTCTAACAGATTTAAGATGAGGAGATGTATAAAGACCAATCTTTTTGAAATTATATTGTTTTAATATAGATTGAGCAAATGCACAAGTTGAACCTTTACCCTTTGTACCAGTAACATGAATAACGTTTAATCTATTAAAATCTGATGGTGAATAACCAATTCTTCTTGTCCATTCAAGCATTTCAGGAATAGCTAAAGCATTTTTATTTGTACCTAATTTTTTGATAGCTTCTATGGTGGCAAAGTTTGATTGAAGTGAATTTAGTGCATTGATTGCATCCTATTATAGAGATATTGTTAATCATTTAGATCAATATTATTAGCATGTGTATCTTTTTTTAGTTAAAACATACGGTATAAGTACGACGCATCATATTTGATTCTTGATTTTCCATTAAATTTGATATGGATCTTGAATAAATAACAAAAATTTAGAAGATTTATACTTAAGAATCTCTCAATACCTTAAAAAGGAATCAAATTAATTCACAAAATATAGAAGAGTTGGTGATAAGATTTCTAAACTTTTACTATAAAAAAAAAAGTTTTCCAAAAATTATAAAAAAAAAAAAAAAAAAAAAAAATTTAGTTAACTGAATAAAATTACTTTTAAAGATAAATAACAACCTTTAAAGCAGAATGGTTTGGCCTTTTAGTAGTGGCAGCAAGTCCACAGACAATGAGCAACAGCAACAAACAAAGATAGAAGAGCATACTTATCATGCACCAAGAAGATCTTCTCAACCTCAATATACACAAACAGTAAAGAGTTCACAAGTACAATTACAACCTCAATTAAATCAAATTGAGATACCTGCTGAATTACAACAAAAGATGCAAGAACAAAAAGCTCAAAATAAGACAGTACCCCCACAACTTCAAATACAAGAACAAGCTGCAGCTGCCAATGCTGCTCTTGCTGCCAAACGTCAACAAGCACAAGCACAAAAGAAAGATCAAGAATTACTATTAGAAGATACTGCTCCAAGATTTAACAATGGAACAGCCAATGGTAAATTACCAGTCAAGGAAGCTATTGAAACCATTAGCCATGATAGTTTTAAACCTTCTTCATTAGTTAAGATGCCATGTTTTAGAGATGCATGGCTTACAGGTATTTCAAGTATGGTTGTTGTTGGTACAGTTATATTTATTACACAAAAATCACCAAAGAAAGCAGTTAATTGGGCATTTGGTGGTCTAATGGTAGGAAGTTGTGTATCTTGGGAAAATTGTAGACAAAAGAGAATTAAAGAATTAACATTTGCAGCTAAAGCTAAAGCAAATGTAGCATCTAAAGAATCATTTAAGAAAAAAGAGGATAAAGAACAAGAACGAGTCAGAGAAAATGTTAAGGATACATATTGGAGAAAATGAAATGAATCAAAGATAGATATTAATGATATAAAGAATGTATATAAAATAATTATGAAAATGTTTTGTTAAATTTAAATTTTGTAATTTTGTATTAACTTTTTTTTGTATTTTTTTTTTTTTTTTTTTTTTTTTTATTTTTTTTTTAAATGGAGGAAAAATACCAACCAAAATTAAAGACGAATTAACAATAAATAACATAACAAAATAATCATCTTTTCAATAACTGATATATCACAACCAAATCAAGTTAAACCAAGTGAATAAATGGTCTCTGAGAAAAGTACACCAGTTTCTTCACCTAGAATTGATGGTTTTTCTTTAGAAAAATATCCAAAGAGCCCGAAGAGCCCCAACCAATCATCAATATCCCAACATAAAAATAATAATTATAATAATAATAATAATAATAATAATAATAAGAACAACTATGATTATTTGAAATCACCTTCATCATCACCTTTGCTACTAGCAGTTGACCAAATAACGCCAATAATGTCTAAAGATGATGATGTAGCCATATTTTCAGACTCAGATACAGGATCACAACAAATGGAACCATTATTAGGTAGACCAAGTAGACAATCAGATGTTAGCCCAAATGTTAAAAAATTAAAAGTTAAATCAAATTTAACAAGAAGAAGAAAATCAAGTTCAAGTGATGGTAGAAGTGTTAGATCATCAAGTTTAACAAGGAATGGTGATCAAAGAATATCACCAACTACTAAAATATTTAGAAATTTATTAATATTAGAAGAAAGTTTAAGAAATCAATCAATTGAACAAAGAATTTTAAAAAGAAAATTTACTGTATTTTTGGCATGTCTTGCAGGTATTGAAGCATTTGCATTTTATTCATTGTATATTGCAGTAATACCACCATCATCAATCTATAGAATTATGTTAAGATTTATATTTTTCTTTTTACTTATAACATTAGTTTTATATCATTTATCAGGTGAATATCATAGAACCATTATAATTCCTAGAAAGTTTTTTAATTCAACAAATAAAGGTATTAGACAATTAAATGTTAGATTGGTTAAAGTTAATACTCCAATAATTGATCAATTTGTGGATTTAATGAGATATATTTCAAGAAATATTGTTAAATCAACAATTTATTGTTTAACATATTTTACCATATTTTCACAATTATCATTGATAAAATGGTGTTTATCAATATTAAGAAATTTGGAGATACGTTCACAACCAAGAGTTGGACCAACAGATGTTAAATTAGTTTTAAATCCTAGAGCTTTTAATTCAGAAATAAGAGAAGCTTGGGAAATTTATAGAGACGAATTTTGGGCTAAAGAGGGTTCAAGAAGAAGACATATCCAGTATAATGGAGAAAATATTGATCCTCAATATGTCATACAGGGAAATTCATCAATCACTACTAGTTCATCAAACAATGTTGTTATGACCAGTTCAACAGAGGTAAGACAGAGAAGAGATACCAATAAATCTAGGGAAAGAAGAAGAGGCAGTAATCTTAATGATAGTCTAAGAAGAGATGATTACAGACGGAGTGGATCCATGTCACCGTAGCTATATAAGTGTTTTTTAATCTAATGGATAGAGAGGGAGAGGTACTAATTTGAAGTTGTAGTTGAAGCAGTTGATGCCAAAATTCCCAAAGTGGCAAGCCCATAAATACGAGGGGCTAGGCTGATCAGAAACGAGACTCTGAGTCCCAAAGAAACAAAAAAGTCCCAGGTGGCTGGTGAAGTGGTCTAGACTCTAGGAAAAATTTTGCTATAAAACTTTCTAAGTTTCCTCTAATAAAAAAATTTTCAATCTTCTACGTTCTACTTTCAAAATTCAACTAAAGAGTTAAGTGTTAAGTGTTAAGTGTTGATCATTTAAAGCTAAAAATCATTTTATAACACGTTGTTATTCATTCAAGTTATTTCTCCCGGTATTATTATTCATTGCAAATTCTTCATAGTTAAGCCAGGCACACGACGCGTAACTAATTTTTTATACAATACAAAACAAATTAAATTTGTCAAATTAAAAGACCCACAAGTATTATTATTAATCTAAATCAAAAAAAAACATTAATACAATGGATAATTTTCATAACAAACATATACTAGATACAACAATAAATCAATTAGTTCCTCAAAAAGTTGGTTCAAACGTTTGGATAGGACCATTAAACTCTGTTGCTAGAACTGAATTCTTAAATACAAATAATATTAAAATTATAATTGGTATATTACCATCACAAAAATGTTGTTATTATTTAAAAGATTTCAAAAATGAACAATTTTGTTGTGTATCAATAGATCCTTTAAACTTTGATATTCATAAATTAACTGAGGATGAAGGTAATTTATTAATGAATTTTAGTGCAAAATTTACAAATCAAATTAATCTTTTAACAGATCATGAAGTTAGTAATGCTATAATAACACATTCAAATCAATTTCAAAAAAGTGTTGATGATTTCTTATCAATTATTAAAAATGTTCAATCAAAACATCCAAATTATGGAATCTTAGTATTTTCATTAAATGGTAATGATAATTTATTATCAACTTTTATTTTATCATATATTCAAGATTCTCATAATACTGATATGAAATCAAGTTTTAGCTTTTTAAAATCAATAAGACCAAGTATACATGATTTCATACCAAATTCTCCATTAGCTGATCAATTAATTAAAATTGAATTGAATAATAAAGCTAAGAAACAATTTAGTAATCTAAATGATGGATTAACTCCAACAAAACATAAAAGAGCAATGAGTTTTGGAAATGAAGAAGATTCTGCTCACAATGATTCTCCAAGAAGTCTGAAGAGAACCATGCAAGCTTAAAATAGTATTTACATATATTCAAAATTAAAATGTTTGTTTGCTTTTCTAATTAATTGTAGAACTATATTAGCTAAGAGAAAAGAAAAGAAAAGAAAAGAAAAAAAAAAAAAAAGAAAAGCGGATCCGAGGGTTCGGAATTCGATTCAAATTTTAATTTTTTTTTTTTTTTACTAAACTCATCTCGGCGGGTAAATTTCCAAAGAAAAAAAAAAAAAATTTTATCTGCATAAAAAAATTTGGAATTCTAAATAAGAAAAGATCTATTATATAAAAAAAAAACAAATTAAAAAGAACAAGTTTGATACAATGGGTTCTAAAGGTTATAGAACTGCTAGCTTTAGAACTTTGGAACGTGAAGAACGTTTCAAAAACCCTCCAAAAGACAAATCTGCTTTTCCTTTGTTGGCTGAAGCAGTAAAACCTCATATTGGTTCTTTCAATGCTTTAACTGAAGGTCCAGATGGTGGTCTTTTAAACTTAGCTGTTAAAGATATTGGTACTAAAACTATATTTGATAGTGCTGAAACCGATAGACTAGGTAACAAACTAAGTATAAGGGTTGATTCTGTTCAAATTGCTAAACCACAAGTTCCAAATAGTGATAAATTATCAATTGATAGAAGAACTTTACCAAGTGAAACTAGAGAAAGAATGGTAAGTTATAGAGGTAAATTATTATTAAAAGTTTGTTGGTCTGTTAATGATGGTGATGAAGTCAGTGAAATTAGAGAAGCTGGTCAAGTCCCAATCATGTTAAATTCAAATAGATGTCATTTAGAAAAATTATCACCAGAACAATTAGTTCAACATAAAGAAGAAAGTGATGAAATGGGTGGTTATTTCATTATTAATGGTATTGAAAAATTGATCCGTATGTTGATTGTTCAACGTCGTAATCATCCAATGGCCATTATTCGTCCTTCTTTTGCTAATAGAGGTGCTTCATATTCTAAATTCGGTGTTCAATTAAGATCTGTTAGACCAGATCAAACTTCACAAACTAATGTTTTACATTATTTAAATGATGGTAATGTTACATTCAGATTTTCTTGGAAAAAGAATGAATATTTAGTTCCAGTTACAATGATTTTGAAAGCTTTAGTTGAAACAAGTGATCGTGAAATTTTTGATGGTATTGTTGGTTCAGATACTGATAATCCTTTCTTAACTGATCGTTTAGAACTTTTATTAAGATCTTATAAGTCATATAAATTAAACTCAAATCAAGAAACTTTAGCTTACTTAGGTGATAAATTTAGAGTTGTATTTAATGCTACTCCAGATGTTTCAGATGTTGATGTTGGTAAAGAAGTTTTAAAACGTATTGTTTTAGTTCATTTAGATAACAATAAAGATAAATTTAGAATGTTAATGTTCATGATTAGAAAATTATATACTTTAGTCGCTGGTGATTGTGCTCCAGATAATCCAGATGCTACACAACATCAAGAAGTTTTATTAGGTGGTTTCTTATATGGTATGATTTTAAAAGAAAAAATTGAAGAATATTTAACTAATATAAGGTTACAGATTCAATCAGATATTAACCGTGGTATTGCCATAAATTTCAATGATCGTAAATATATGTCAAGAGTATTTATGAGAATTAATGAAAATATTGGTCAAAAATTACAATACTTTTTATCAACTGGTAATTTAGTTTCACAATCTGGTTTAGATTTACAACAAGTTTCAGGTTATACAGTTGTTGCTGAAAAAATTAATTTTCATCGTTTTATTTCACATTTTAGAATGGTTCATAGAGGTTCTTTCTTTGCTCAATTAAAAACTACAACTGTTAGAAAATTATTACCAGAATCTTGGGGTTTCTTATGTCCTGTCCATACACCTGATGGTTCTCCTTGTGGTTTATTAAACCATTTTGCTCATAAATGTTCTATCTCCACTCAAGCTAGTGATGTCTCAAAAGTTCCAGAAGCTTTAACTAAATTAGGTGTTTCATCAGCTGATGCCTTTGCTGCTGGTCCAAATGTTTGTTGTGTTCAATTAGATGGTAAAATTGTTGGTTGGACTACACATGAAAAAGCTAAAATTGTTGCACAAACTTTAAGATATTGGAAAGTTGAAGGTGGTTATGATTTACCAAAAGATTTAGAAATTGGTTATGTTCCACCATCAACAAAAGGTCAATACCCAGGTTTATTCATCTTTGGTGGTCATTCAAGAATGATGAGACCAGTTCGTTATTTACCATTAGATAAAGAAGATATTGTTGGTCCATTTGAACAAGTTTATATGAATATTGCTGTTACACCAGAAGAAATTGAAAATAATATTCATTCACATGTTGAATTTGCTCCAACTAATATTTTATCAATTTTAGCTAATTTAACTCCATTTTCAGATTTCAATCAATCTCCAAGAAATATGTATCAATGTCAAATGGGTAAACAAACTATGGGTACTCCAGGTGTTGCTTTAGTTCATAGATCAGATAATAAATTATATAGATTACAATCAGGTCAAACACCAATTGTTAAAGCTAACTTATATGATGAATATGGTATGGATAACTTCCCTAATGGTACAAATGCTGTTGTTGCTGTTATTTCATATACTGGTTATGATATGGATGATGCGATGATTATTAATAAATCTGCTGATGAAAGAGGTTTTGGTTATGGTACTGTTTATAAAGTAGAAAAAGTTGATTTAAGTCAATCAAGACGTCGTGGTGATCCAATTACTCAACATTTCGGTTTTGGTCCAGATCAATGGCCAGAAGAATGGAGACAAATCTTAGATGCTGATGGGTTACCAATGCTTGGTGCCAGAGTTGAAGAAGGTGATCCAATCTGTGCTTACTATGATGAAACTATTGGTAAAACTAAAGTTAAAACTTACCATTCATCAGAAGGTGCTTATATTGAAGAAGTTAAATTATTAGGTGATGAAAGTGGTGATTCAGAGTTCCAAAACTTGACAATCAAATATAGAATTACTCGTTCTCCATTAATTGGTGATAAATTTTCTTCAAGACATGGTCAAAAAGGTGTTTGTTCAAGAAAATGGCCAACAGTTGATTTACCATTTACTGAATCAGGTATGCAACCAGATGTTATCATTAATCCTCATGCTTTCCCATCTCGTATGACCATTGGTATGTTTGTTGAATCTTTAGCTGGTAAAGCTGGTGCTCTACATGGTATTGCTCAAGATGCTACCCCATGGAAGTTTAATGAATCTGATACCCCAGCTGATTACTTTGGTGAACAATTGATTAAATCAGGTTACAATTACCACGGTAATGAACCAATGTATTCCGGTGCTACTGGTGAAGAATTAAGATGTGATATTTATATTGGTGTTGTTTACTATCAAAGATTACGTCATATGGTTAATGATAAATTCCAAGTTCGTTCAACTGGTCCAGTTAATTCATTAACTATGCAACCTGTTAAAGGTCGTAAGAGATCTGGTGGTATTCGTGTTGGTGAAATGGAAAGAGATGCTTTGATTGGTCATGGTACAGCTTTTTTATTACAAGATCGTTTATTGAATTCATCAGATTATACACAAACTTCAATCTGTCGTGGTTGTGGTTCCATCTTATCTACACAATCATCAGTTCCAAGAGTTGGTTCCATATCTACAGTACGTTGTCGTAATTGTTCTTCAAAATTTGAACATTCATCTACTTACACTGATGAATCAGATATTTGGGAAGATGGTCAAGGTAACAAATTCATTGGTGGTAATGATACTACAACTGTTGCTATTCCATTTGTTTTGAAATATTTAGATTCTGAATTATCAGCTATGGGTATTCGTATGCGTTATAATGTTGAACCAAAGTGATGTTTTGTTGGTTTAGTTTTATATATGTTTATTTGATTTGAAGTATTTCAAATTATATTTTTATTTTTAATTTATGAAACATTAAAATTAAGAAATATTTTGATTTTTATTGAAATTATTTAAATATATTGGTTATGTGTGGTTTATTTTATTGTATTTGTTCCATTATTTATAGGCATTATCATTTATTCTATTTTCTTTAATTAATGTCTTAAGTTCAAAAACATCTATTCATTTATTCATTATTCTTTTTCTATCCATTTTTTTTTTTAATCATTTTTCCCTCATTAATTTGCATTTACATTCAATACTCATAAAAGAGTTATTGGCTCTTTCATCATTATACAAACATTGGAAAAAAAAAAAGAAGCATTGTTTATTATTCATGATGATTTTTTGTACATATAGATATACATATTGTTTTTATAATATTTTAGTGTACGTAGTAATTAAAAGCAAATTATTGTAGAATATATATTCTAATTCATTTGTACAAGTTTTGTTGTAAATTTTTATAATTCAATTTAATATATAAACGCCATCAAATATTATTACAGACCAAGGTAATCACTTGCCACCAACAATTCTAATGCCATTTCTGTAGGTATATCAAATTCGGGTACATCAACTTCATCTTTGTATTTCATGTTATAGTATAGATAATCCACTATCTTCACCAGCAATGCAGAATTTATATTATTTAATCTAATTGTAGAATCACTGTTTTCTTTGAAATCTGAACTTAACATATTTTTGAAAGTTTTGGAAACAATAGCAGCTTCTCTAGATACTATGAATTGTTGATTATCTGATGATACCAATGTCACAAACTGTCTCTCTGTAGCCATTGTATATGTATTTTATTTTAAATTGTTTTGTTGTTTGGCCTTATTTTCAATGTTTTTTATAGTTAGTTAGGTTTGTTGATTTCTTCCTAACATTTTTTAAAAGGAGCGGTAATTACCCTCAAGCCTTTGTGATAGGAAATGATGAATCTCTACGGTTTACGTGAAGTGTGTATAACTTATGCTGTGTGTAATAATGTCAATAAGTATAATAAGTACATGGATGTTCTATTCAGTCCATAATAAGTATTTTTAAAGTAGAAAAATATGCTGTTTTGTGTTTTTGTAACTGGTTTTTTTTTTTAGTTTGGTCAAATAGAATAGACCTATTAAATAAAGAATGATTAACTTTGTTCAACAAAGTTTAGTAAGAATCTGAAGAGTGAATTGTGTATATGATTGAAATGATAAAATAACAATTATTTCCTTTGTCTACCACCTAAACATCTATCAATATGACTGGCAAATCTATTACCTGATATTTTTCTTTGACAATTGTCACAAACGAAATAAGTATTCTGATCCAACACTTTCTCGTTTCCAAAGATATCTAAACCACTCCCCACTATGTAATCTACTCTTGAGCCATCATATTGAGCACCTCTCATTGTATTTTTGACTGGTTTCCCATATTTTGAATTGATTTGTTCTTCTTTAACACATTGTTCTACTATTAGTTCATGAATGATCTGTTTTATAATATCTCGATATATTGAATTAGAAATTGAAAAAATAGTAGGTTGTGGCATTCTACAATTGTTATATGGTTAGCTTGTATGTATCTGTCTTGTATGTATCGACTTAGATTTTGTAGGTTTTTCTTTGAATTTTGTAGTTTGTTAAAGAAAATCCACAATTAACTTTAAAATAGTAATTTTTCAGAAAAAGTTTTTATTACAAAATCTATTAGAAGAGCAAGAAGAAGCTAAACAGAAAAGAACATCACTACAATGTCAGATATAGAGGAGGAGGAAACTCTCCTAACAACTTCATCAGACCTTATAAACGTTGAAGATGAAGCTCAAGATTGGTCTCAGTTAGATAAAGCCACTACAGCTCTACCTAGAAGAGGTGAAAAAGATTTTGAACCTGATGGAACCCAAGTGCAATTATCACAATTAGAGAACTCTTTAAAAGTTATGTTTAATACATTAAGTCAACCAAGAGGACATACTAAGAAACAAAATGTACGATGTTATTGGGATTCTGAGTTAGATGCAGGTGTAATCAATAAACCAAAAGGTTCATATTTGACTTATATGGGTAAATTTAATAACAATAATCAATGTTATTTAAATAATTTTGAATTCACATATTTGGTAGAAAGAGGTACTATTGAACCTTTTTATAAGGAAATAGAAATACCCATGAGTGTTCAGTTTTGTTATGCTATGTGTTTTAAAGAGGAAAATGAATTTGATCAATATTCAGTATACTCACATTTAAAGAGATTAGGTTATATTGTTTTAAAATGTAAAGATTATAATCCAGTCACAACAGAAACAGCCTTAATACTCAACAATAAGACTAGTTTAATTAACACAGTAAAATCATTATTATCATTCAATTCAATATACTCATTAGTTAACAAATACTTATTTAATTACTCTAAATTTTTCAATTACTATCAAATATTCACAAATCTCAGATTAATAAATTACAATAACTACAAACAATCCATAAATAGAAACACAAACAATAACAGTAATAACAATAATAATAATAATACACAATCTAAAGAGTCCATCACATTTTATGTCTGGAAACCAAATTCAAATTATACAAAAAGAGCTCCACCTTTACCAAATTTCAAAATCATTGTTAAGAATATAAATAACAGTGAGTTTGATTTTGATGCATTAAAGCACCATTTAATTAAAGATAACAATGATATTCCAATTATTCTAGCATTAGTTGATCATGGTATAATTAACTTTATGAGAATAGAAGGTAAGAACTTTGATTATAATTTAGAACAACAATTCAATACAAAAATATCAACAACTAATAGACACTCAAAAGGTGGTAAAAGAATTCATCAAAATAAATCAACTAATCAAGACAGAGGTAAATTAAATATAAAATCATTTTCTTGATCCATATTGTGAATACATAGAATTATCAAATGTTGATGGTGTCTTGTAGAAATTTGAATTATCGATATGAGTAGCTGAAGAATTTTGGTTATTAACTTTTGGTGGTAATGGAGGATTGGAACCTACTGCTGGTGAATATGCTGTAGTTGAAGATTGGAATGATGGAGGATTAGAATATTGTTGTTGTTGAGGGGAAGGAATTGGTTGAGTATATTGCTGCTGTTGTGCAGGTGGTTGTTGATAAACAGGTGGTGATTGAGTATAGGTTGGTGTTGGGAATTGTTGAACGTTTGGTAAACCATGAGAAGGTTGTTGTTGCGACGGTACCTTAGAAGGAGGGAGAGGAGAATCATATGATGAGTTAGATAGTTGTCTTTGAGGGGCTAAGGGTTGTTGATAAAGATTTGGATTAGATGCCAAGGGGTGTTGATAAGTTGGAGTAGATGAGTATGATGGAATGTTATATGAAGCTTGATAACCTTGTTGGATTGGTTGAGTTGGCGTTGGAGTGTGACTTTGTTGTTGGACAGGTGTTGGTGAATAGGATTGCTGATGTTGAACAGAAGCTAGAGCTGGCGTATATACGGGCTGTTGTTGACTGTAGCTTGGTTGTCTTGAGTTCTGAGAAGATTGAGGTGATTGTGAGGAGTTTAAATTTCTTGATACAGATTGAGGTTGAGATAGTGTAGAATGAGGTGATGGGAATGATGGTTGTCTTTGGAAATTCATAGTACTGTTACTATTATTACTATCGTTTGATAAACCGAGCCTGTTAAATCTATCTCTTAAGTCATCAGATTGATAGTTATTTTGTGGTTTTAGACTATCGACTTCTTTTAATAATCTATCTCTTTGAGAATATCTATCATTTGTAAAGTTTGTAACGTTTACTTTAACTTGAATAATAAAACTTTCTAATTTTGAATAAAAATCAATAGTTTTTTGAAAATCTTTATCAAACTGTTTAAATTTTGAATAGACATCTTTAACTTTCTTTGATTTTGTTAAATTTTGAGAAACGCTATCGAATTTCAATAATGATTGATAATCTGTTTTAATTTCTTTGATCAATTTAGTTTGTTGAAAGTTAATTGATTCAATTCTATTGCATAATGGATCAAATTTCTTTAATTCTTCTTTGTATAATTCTTGTTCTTCCTTTTCAGATGTCAATTGTTTATTGTTTAAAACTAAGATATTTGAAATATCATCATTATGAATGGAATCTTTCAAATCTTTTAAAACTTGATCTCTTTCAACCTTTAAATTCATTAATTTTGTAGTTTTAACTTCGAGTGATTTGATATATTCATTTAATTGATCCTTTTCATTCTTTGTCGGATTATTTGAAAGATCTAAATCCAATAAATTAATTTCTTCAGGATTTGAGTTAATGTCACTTGCAAAATATGTTTCTAAAGCAGATTTTGATCTTAAAATATTTAATTCAGTATCATTAATTTTGTTAAAAATTTCATCATCAAATTTTGAAGCTTGTAATAGTGATTGTTTAGTACTTATTAATTCTTGTTTTAGACTAATTGATTGAACAGATGATGGTTCTTGGGTAACTAAATTCTTTTTCTTTTCATAATCTTCTTCTTCTAAAGCCAATTTTGATTCTAAATCTTTAATTTCGTTTAATATATAATCTCTTTTTTGTTGAATCGAAGCTTTATCTGATTGAATAGTTGGCTTTGAAGAAACCGTATCAATAAAATTATAGAACTCATCATCAAAATTGTTATTCAAGCTTTTAAAGGTTTTAATAGAATTCTTTAAATCTAAATAATCTAAGAATGAAGATAATTCAATGTTCATTAAATCAATTTTATCAATTTGTGATCTTAAAAGTTTAGCTTTTTCTTCATCATAATAACTCAATTTTTCATGAACTTGAATAGGAATAACATTACTAAAAATATCAGGACCAATTAACTCAGTGATATCTTGTTGGTCATTTAGAGATACAGATTTTGCAGCATTCATTGGTGGAATAGTAGTGACAAGTTCAACAACTTCTCTAATAGGAATTTCTGCATGATAAATGAAATCATTATCTTTAATCGATGTTGAAATCTTATTAGTAATAGTATTTTGCATATCTTTAAAATCGATACCAGTTTCATTGGGAACTGATCTTAAAAGTTCGAACCCCTTTGAAGCTGATTGTAATAAAGAAATAGCTTCACCGATTTTCTTTTCTTCAATAGATAAGGCAAAATGATATATTGCTAAAATTTTGTAAAATATTTGTTTGAAATTAATAATATTACTCCACTTAGTCTTTTCACCAAATGGGTGTCCAACAGTATCACCTGAACTTCCAGCAGGAGCATGAATTACTGAATAATTGGAATGAGCTTGTTCATAAAGAATTGAAGCTGAGGAAGCTAATTTCGCAATTAATGAATGTTTTTTTGATAAATCATCCATATTATCATTAATAACTTTTAATAAGAAAATTTCTTGAGCTTGAGCTAATTGTAAATTTTGTAGAAACAAGATAGTCTTATTGTTTAAATCACTTGAAGGAGCATGTAAGAAATTTTCTAGTATAAATTTATAAACACCACTTGCATATTGGAAATATTGATATGCTACTTTGAAATCTCTATCATTATCAAAAGCTTGAGTAGCAATTTTTGATAAAATTGATGCTAAATTAAATAAAACAGATGCTTTTTCGAAGGCAAGAGAACGTTGTGAATAATGAGTATTTGGATCATAGGCGTCGTACCATTTGAACTTTATACGTACACCATGTTCGTTGAAAGGAATTCTAAGATCCAATAGCTCTAATTGACCAAAATACTTGTAGCAGATGTCTTTAAGAGAAGTGATGTTTCTCTTGTTGCTACTATCAAGGTCAATGTTATCATGATATTCGTTCATATCTATCCTTATATTATTCAAGGTGGCAATTTCTTTGGAAAAATCATTGTAGGAACCATAGACCTTTGTAAAGTAATTATTTAGAGCTGTAGTCCAGTCCAAGTCATCAGTAGTTCTCAATTTAGTGGAAATAAAAACAGAAGACACCATACTGAACCCCAAATGGACGTAGTTTGATCTGTTAAAAGAAGTATTTTGTGTTCTGTCTTTTCTCCTTAAACTTTTTGAAATCTCTCTAACTTTAAAAAAAAAAAAAAAAAAAAAAAAACTTTACAATTTTAAAGTGTAAACAAAAGATCAAAACATCAACACCAACATCACAAAGATTATTATGGCAGTGCAACTGGCGCCTTCTGTTGTCCCATACAAGATAGTATTGGTGGCGCTCATTGCTGCGTACTGTACTGGTGTGATTCCTGAAAAGGCACATCGTAAGCTGATGGTTTCGATCATCAAATACATACAGGGCCCTGACTTTAGTGATCTGAAGAGTCCTGATAGTTTACAATTACCTTCAATGGATACGTTCTTACAAATTGTGAAAGATTCAAGTGATGATGATGAGGATATAGAGTTCAGAATTTTACATGCTATTTGGAAGATTGATTCTCTAGATGCTTTAAACACATTTATGACAACAACTACTTCTTTAGTTGTTGCAGACTATATAAAGGCACAAGAGATCTTAGCTCAACAAAGTTCAGGTAATGGGAAGGGAAAATTGCTGTATTTATTAACAAAAGATTCATTCCTTGGTAACTTCGTCTTTATATGTACCAAATCATATCACCTTTTACAATTTCATGAAACAGAAGCTTTATGGGAATCATTTGTTAAATTCAGAAATAATTCAAATTCAATAATGAATAAAAAATTTAAAAAGTTAAGTTTAGTGAATCCAATTGGCAATTCAAATGAAAATAAAAAAAATAAAGATTTCTTTCAATCAATTAAGCCTGATATTCAAGATAATGAGGATGACTCAACACCAATTGCTAGACCTTATAATGATTTAGTATCTGAAATTGATATGTTAGCATTGCTCAAATATCAATTACATCTCTTAGAGACAACTGAAGAACCTTTGAATCCTCAACTAAAAAATATAATTGATTCAATGTCACTTATTGAAATTTCAAAATTACCAGTTATACATTATGTGAAGTATGTAGAATTCAAAAAGATAGGTGATTTTGAAAATGCAATCAATTCATTGCATAGATTTTTTGATTATAAAATGTCTAATAATTCAAGTACTAAAATTTCACATCATCATGCTTTATTAGGACTGGCAATTTTATATGCACGCTTTCATTGTGATTCTCAAGCAGTGTTGGCTATTGAAGAAGCTATTTCAGTTGCTAGAGAGTTTAAAGATATTCAATGTTTAAACTATATGCTAGCTTGGTTGTATTGTTTTCTGAAGGAAAGACCAAAACTTAATAAAGATTTGACGATTGCAAATACAAGCCAATTATTACAATTTTTGAAGGAAAAAGCTAATGAAACATCTCCTACACTATATTCAAATGTCCTTCTATACGATGCACAAAATTTAATGAACGAAGGTAGCTCATTATCTCTGGTTTTTGAATCTTTAGTTAAAGGTTTATATGTTTCATCAAGTATTACAAGCTATAACGAAGTTAAATCTTTTGCAAAGGATACTTTTATATTATATTGTTCTTTAAGTTCATATATATGGCTCAGATCTGGTATTTATGATTTGGCTGAACTCTTTAATGATATTTCAATTGAAATAACAGAAGCCAATTTAAGAAGTGATAAAGATTTGGTTGATTTAAAAATTAGACAAGCTGAATTAAAATTTTTACAAGGTGAAAGTGATGAGAGTTTCAAATTGGTTGATGGTTTATTAGATATATTCATAAATAACACAGAATGTGTTAGACTTATTATGACACATTATCTAATATTTCAAATTAAAATGGCATTAAGAAACAATGATTATGAAGAAGCCAAACATCTATTAAGTAAATTTGAAAACCAAGGACATGTTGGTATTGATAGTGAAGGTGAATATATTTTATTGTTTACTCAATATCAATATTCTATTGGTAATATTCATATTGCTTTAAAATTTATTACAGAAAAGATTGAATATTTTAAAGAATTAGATGTTCATAGATACTGGATGGTTCAATTCAATATAATATATTGCAAAGTACTATCATTGAGTTCAGCACCAACAAGAGCATTAACAATTATTTTACAAACTTTAACAACAGCTAATAGATCAGGATTTCATACATTACTTTTTAAAGGTTTAATTGTTCTTTTTGATATTTTAACAAATTTAGAAAGTTATGATGATATTCTATTATTATCCACTAAATACTTAACTGTTTATAACCAAAGCAAAGATTTGGAGTTAATATCATATGTCAATACTTATATAGCATTATCAATGATTAAATTGGCTAAAAAACATAACATTCATGATGTTAAGGTCAATACTAAAATTGAAAAACGTTTACAAAAGGCCTTTAATGGATTCACAAAATTAAAAATAGTTGATGAGATTAAAAGAGTAGAAGATTTCAATAAGTTGTTTATTAACTCTTTACAGCATATTTAACTTATATAGCATTAAAACTAGCATGATTTATAATGAATAATGATGATTATTATTAAAAACTTAATTGAAATTCGAAATTAATTAAAAAATTCTACAATGTAAAAGAATTATTTTCATGAGCAAAAAAATTTATGTTAAATTTCTTCTTAAACTAAAATCCATTAAATCCAAAAAAGTTATAATTTCTTTATTTATATTACCAAAATATGAATGAAAACAATATTGATGAAATAGATTAGATGAAAGTTTCGTATGGAACTGGAGCTAAAGTTTGTGGAACGTTTGAAGCAGTTGAAACAACGGTGGCTTCTCTTGGTTTGACTGGTTGTCTCTTTAATTGAGCAGTCTTACCAGAAGCTTTAGCTTCAGCCTTAGCAGCAGCGTTAGCCTTAACTCTGTTTAAGAATTCTTGACGACATTTTGAGTGTTTAACATGTTCAACTCTTAAGTTAACACGCTTTTCAATGTAACGATGACCAACAATTTTGTTAACAATAACACCAACGGAGGTTTTGGTAACGTTGTAGACAATACCAGTCTTACCGTGGTAGTATTTGTGTGGCATACCTTTTTGAATAGAACCATTGGCTTTGATATCAACAATATCACCGACCTTGTAGATCTTTAAGTAGGTAGATAATGGAATAGCACCATGTTTCTTGAAGTCACGTTGGAAAGCGTAACGAGTACCTGATCTGTAACCACGACTATAATAAACAAATTAATGTATTTTGTTAGTATATTGATTTTTTTTAAATACTTCCTTTTTAAAAAAAAGATGGATCTGAAGAATGAAAAATATGATGGATGATTAAAGATATCTTTTAATGATCTTCAAAATAGACTTGATATCGAAAACTCCTGAATCTGAAGATTATTTGATAGTTTTAATAGATGTTGATTAATTAACTATATTGTATCTAATTTTTTTTCATTACTGTTTTAATACATTGATGACTTTTGAAATAAACTTCTCCTAATGATTAAAAAAAAAAACTTTCATGAAACCCAACTACGTTAGATTAATCCAACTCTTCTTGATAATTATTCAAATTCAATATAACTTCTTCACTCTCTATAATAATAGAATTTTAATTAACTTTTAAATCTTTCAATCATTAAATAAACTTCCAACGACACCATTCAATCATAACTTGACAAATTCCATTAGAATCCTTAATTGATACATCACTATTAATCTTATTCATTCCCACAGTCAAATCCAATCATCTTTAAACTGTATTATCACATACCTTTTACCCATTTTTGATTATACTTTTATTGGTTAATATGTAATATACACAAGTTTACTTTTCAGTTTTTTGTTTGAAATTTTTGTTGAGATTTTTTTTCTAAGTGGTAAAATTTCAACATCCGAACATTTCTTCATACTATTTTTTAGTTTTTTTTTAAGTGAAGTTTTTTAAGAAAATCAATAATCGGTCTCAAAATTACGCCTGAGTAAATACTGAAAAATACTGTTGTGCGTAATTTACAGAACTGAGATGTGACTGCTATTTTTATCAGGTGTATGGATGTATATTTTTTTTTTATTTTATTACTTTACTTACTTAAAGGTTACACAAAGGTACAACAGAAGGTCTTCCATGAGCACACTGGAAAGGTAAACGACATTCTTTTAGTCTATTAATGAGATGGATACATTCATCTATGGTTAAATTATCACCAAACATAATAGCTGATCTGCAAGCTTTACTGTTCAATAGATCAATCAATATTGTAGGAACTGTTTGAATATAATTCCACCATTTAAATTCATTATTGATATTTAAAGAACTAATCTTTATCTTGACATTGGATTGAAGATCATATAAATATTGTAATAAACATCTTTTGATAAATGTAGAATCTTGTAATTTAGGTATTAATATCTCTGGCGAATGTGTAATTTCAATACTTGAATCACTAATAACTTTAAATTTAATACCCCAGATTAATAATTGATCTAAATAAATATTAAAAAGATTTAATTCAAAATTTGAAATATCTTTTAAAATACATTTGAAAGAATTATTAATGTTAAAAGGAACAGCAAGATCTTGAAATTGATCTAAAGCTTTAATAATAAAATCAGATATAAGTTCTTCAACTTTAATTCTTTCATCACAAGCATGTTGATCAACAATGTATAAAACGTCATTAGGTTTATGAATCTTAATTAAAATAAATTTAGAACCAACTTGTGAAATAACTTTACAATTTTTTAAAGAATCTTTTGATAATTTTAAATCTAATGAACCTTCTAATGATAAACCTTTTATATTATGATCATTAAAAAAATCAAAATGTTCATGATTACAACTTAATGATGATTGATTTTGTTTTTCATTTAATCTCTTGATTTTAAGAATTTCATTAATTTTATTTAAATTAGTCTTATTAACGATTTGATTATCTTTATCAACAGTTTTTGTCATAGCATTAACTTCTTTAGAATTAATCTTACTCATTTTAATTTTACTATTCAATAATAATTCAACACCATTTTTAGAAAATATACCTTTTGAAGTTTTAAGTCTTTTTGAAGAATTTCCATCATCATCATCATCATCATCATCATTATCATCATTATCATTATTATTATTATTATTATTATTATCTTCATTATTCTTATTCTTAAATTTCATATTTGAAGAATAACCATTCAATTTTAAAAAACTTTTAACAATTTTTAAAATTAATGGTTCAATAATCGTTTCTAATAATTTTGAAATTTGAATATTTTTATTTGGATTTTGAATTAAATCACTTATTGAATTTGGACCTTTAATAATAAACATAAAGAAAGGATTTTTAGAAAATGGTATACCAACAGATGAAGCCTTAGTTGGTGAATTATTATTATTAATAATATTTAAATCATTTAAACCAAAATTCATTTGTTGGAAAAGTTTATTAATATTTTTAAATAATTCATGATTTCTATTAATTAATCTTGAATTCCAAAAAATAAATTGTTTATTCTTTGTTTGAAAAGGTAATTTATTAATATAACCATTAATTTCAAAATCTTTATAATTTATATGTAATGATTGCCAATTATTATTATTATTATTATTAACTTTAAAATCAAATATTGAATTTAATAAACAATAAATTTTATCATTATCTTTAATATTTATTAATTTACCCCTATTTAACAGTTTAATTTGTTTATTAACATCAATAAATAATTTGAATTGATTATTTTCACAATGTTTATTAATTGAAATTTTAATATCAGGATTTGAAATACAACATTGTAAAATAATTAATCTAATTTCATCCCAAATTTTAATTTTATATTGTGAATTAATTAAATTTTTTTTTAATTGATTTGATCTAACAGGAAAATTTTCAAATAAATCTTCAACAATAATACAAGTTCCAAAAGTTTGTAATTGATTTGTATTTAAATTTAATGAATTTAATAAAAATCCATTATTATAATAATGATTAAATGTTTCATTATCAATTAATTTTGGACCTTGATTATTAATTCTTAAACCATATCTCATTTTAACAATATAAGTACCATTATACTCATGATTATTAAAACTTGATTTTGATAGAATGGTTAATTTTGAAATTGATGATATTGAAGATATTGCTTCACCTCTAAAACCAAAAGTTGATATTGTTTTTAAATCATCTAAAGATTTTAACTTTGAAGTATTATGATTAGAATTAGGACTTGATATTATATCCAAATCATCTGGTGTCATTCCAATACCATTATCTTTAACTATAATTCTTGATTTACCCAATTGATCAATCTCAATCTCAACTTCAATACATTTAGCGCTTGAATCTATGGAGTTTTGTACAAGTTCTCTAACAACATCAACCAAAGACGAGATAGTTATGGTTGATCTCAAAGAGGAGAAGGTGAAAGTGTCTAGTCTTGATATTCTGGACATAGTTCAACTATTTCATTCTGCTTCACACTCAATCATACCTTATTTGCTGTTGTTGTTAAGAGCACAAAATCAAATACAAGAAAGAGTTTGTTTGTTTGTTTTTTGTTTTTTTTTTTTATTATTATTAATTATATTTTTAGTGTTTTTTTTTTTTAATTGCTGTTAACAAATTTAAAGTTGTTAACATGTAAATTTTACAATAATTTAGATCAACTTAATCAATCAATTATTAATAAAACTAATTGTAAAACCCAAAACAAAGACAAAAAAAATTGTTAAAAGATTAAATTAAATTTGAATCATTTTAAATTTTTGATGTTGTTAAAAAGGATTTGAATTTTTCAAGAAACTTTCTCAATTTTTTTTTTTGGTATTAATGTATAAAAAAAAATTGATAGAAATGATGTAGAATTTAAATAGTTTTTAACCATATAAACAATAATAAATATAATTTCAAAATTGATTTCATCATTATTTTATAAACTTTAAAATTATAAGATTTGGAAAAAAAAGAATCCTGAGTTGTCTTTTTTTTTTCTTTTTCTTTTGTTAAAATAAAACGAGTGCAGCTGCCGGGAATCGAATGGGTTAAAGAGAAGTTATTGTTAAAAAAAAAATGTATTGTGTATAATAAATAAATAAATAAATAAATAAATAAATAAATTAATTAATTCTTCTTTTTTAAATCAATTTTATTCTTTAATTGAATCTCTGGTAATATTGCTAAATGATAAACAATTTTATAATTATCTTCAAGATGTAACATATGAATTCTTAAAAATTCTAAATAATTAATATAAAAATAAACTCCTAAACCAGTAAAAATATGCCACCAAGCATGAAATTCAAATAATAAACCATATGGTAAACCAATTAATCTTCTAATTTTAATCCAATAATTACAAAAATGAACATCTAAATTCCATAAAAAATAACCTAATAAAAAAATTGAAATACCAAAAGTCATTAATTTAAATAATGAATTTCTTGAATTTTTATTTAAAACATTTAATTTTGTTAAAAAAATTGCTCTTAAAATAATACAAATATTTAAAATTGCATAAGTAATTTGATGAATTATTGGATTTTTAAAATATAAATAAATTAAAGTTAATAAAATTGAACCAATAAATATTGAAATACCAATTTTAATTGAAATTAATTTAATTTTACCTTCACTAAAAATACTCCACATTGGTATACAAGTTACATAAATCATTGGTAATTCATCTAATAATTGAAATTCATATTTAAGTGTCATATGAAATAACCAACTACCAATACCAACTAATAAAAATCCAATATTAATTAATTGAAATCTAATTTCTAATTTATTTTTAATTGAAGAAAAAAATGAAAATAAAGCTAATATTATAAATCCAAAATTTGATAATGTATTCATTAATTCTGCAATATATGGTGAAATAACATAATTTTCTTCACACCAATCAATTGTTGAAGTTACTTTATTCCAATAACCTGAATCTGGTACATCACCATATGGGAAAGAAAATGGTAAAGACATAATTTAGTTGTTAATAAGTATTTTTTTTCTTCAATTGTTTATAAGTTGTTTATATGATAATATAAATAAAAATGAATTAAATGAGTATATTGTATATTAATTATATTTTTTGGTTTTAGTTATTTAAAATTAATAATAGATTAATTTTTTTTTTTTATTTTTATTTTTTTTTGCTAGAACAATTTTCTATTATTATTATTATTAATTATTATTATTATTGTAGGATTAAAATTTCGGATGAAATGGAAAAATTTAATTATCAACTCCGAATTATCACCGAACTGAATTGTTAAAACCGAGATTTCAGGCCTAATCAGGAAAACTTCCTAAAAAGGAATAAATAAAATAAAATAAAAATTTCAAAACGCGAAAAAAAAAAAAAAAAAAATTAAAATTTATTATTCAATTAGATTTCCTAATTAAGTAATAATTTTATACAATTTCAGGTAAAAAAAAAAAATAAAAATAAAAATATTTCTTTAATTTGTTTTTAATATTTTTAAAATATTTATTTAAAGATATTTAATTATCCTTTTTTTCTTTTCTTTTAACTTTAATTTTAATTTTTATTTAATATTAAAACATTAAAAAAAATATCTATCTATTTTTTTTACATTTAATTATAGAAAATAACACGTTTTCTCCAAATTTAAAAAACATTTAAAAAGTTAAATATTTTTTCAACTCCCTTTTTTTTTTGTCTTTTTAATTGTTTTTTTAAAAGGTCATAAAAATAATTATGCATCTTATATAAATAAATATATTATCATCAACAAACTTATAATGTCAACAACTTCAGAACAAATAATAGCTGAACAAATTTTAAAAAGAGCTGAATTAACAAGATTAACTTATAAATTAAAAAATAAATTATCAAAAGTTACAAAACCTAAAACTTTTTTTAATTCAAATAATAATAATATTTATAATTATTCAAATAAATTTAATTCAAATTTTAAAATTAATTTAAATGAAGAAGAAAAAGAAAAATATAATAATGATTTAAAAATTTCATTAAATTCAAATAAAATAAAATCAAATTATATAACAACAAATTTAAGAAAACATAATAAAACTAAAATTAATTTATTACCATCATCACCAATATCAATTGTTCCAAGAACTCCACCACCACCACAACAACAACAACATAATAATAATAATAATAATAATAATAATAATAATAATAATAATAATAATAATAATAATAATAATAATAATAATAATAATAATAATCAATTACATCCAACATCAATTAATGGTTCAAGTTCATCAACATCATCAATATCATCATCAATAAATCAAAATTTTAAAACAACATCAACAAAATTTTTAAATCCTGAATCATCAAAAATTTTTCAAACTCCATCAAGAACAAATCATAAACGTTCAAATAGTGATGAAGGAGCAGATTTATTAATGTATTTAGCAACATCACCATCACCTTATAGATTACCACATTCAAATAATAATAATATTATTCATTCATTATCATCAAATACACCAAAACAACAATCAAATAATATAAATTTAAATATAAATTCAAATATAAATTCAAATAATAATAACAATAATAATAATAATAATAATTCAAGTGTTTTATCAACACCAAAATTAAATTCAATTAATTCAACAATAATAAATAAAGGAAATTCAATGATTAAAATATCAACACCAAATTTTTTAATTAATAATAATAGTAATAATAATTATAATAATTATAATAAGATTGAACATTTATTAACACCAACAACAAATTTAACAACAAGATATATTAATCCAAATATTAAAAAAACACCAAGAAATAATTTTAATTTAAATGATTATGTTTTATTTTCACCAAGTCCATCATTTCAATTAAAGAAATAAATGTTTTAAATGGTTTACGTTAATTTTTTTCTTTTTACTTTCTTCTTCTATACTTTCTTTTTTTTCATTTTATAAATTACTTTTAATGAATATAAATTTTTTCTAAAATCTTTTACATTTTTTTTCTTTCTTTATTTATTTCTTTCTTTCTTTCTTTATTTCTTTATTAATTACTTTTTACTTTTTATTAATATTTTATTAATTATGGCTGGGTGGAAAAAAAAAAAAAAAAAAAAAATTCTTATTGTAACAAAGAGGAATATTTTAACTATTGGGACAAAAATAAATAAAATAAATAAAATAAATAAACAATTCAATTACTACTATAAAAGATGTGAAAGAGATATGATAGATTGAGTACCTTTTCAATTCTTGATCTAATGTAATTACTATGGTTACTACCAACATCAGAAAAAGTTTTAGAGCATTAACTATTTTAACTATTTTAACTAATAAACTATTTAATTTATACAACAACTATAAAACAATTGTTTACCCCTTCTCTGCCTAAAAAATAGTCTCTTCTGCCTAAATAATTTTTTCTCTGCCTAATTTCTGCCTAATTTCTGCCTAAAAAATAAAATCTTCTGCCTAAAAAATAATCTCAGCCGAAACTCGACAAAATTTCAAAAATTTCATAATTTCATAATTTCAAAACAAAATAAAAAAATAAACAAAACAAAACAAAATAAAATAAAAATAAAATAAAAATAAACATAAACAAATTTTCTTCAACAAAAATTATTTCTTAAAAAAAATTATTTTAATTTAATCAACTCAAAGACTACAAGTACATTCTCATAGTTAAACATCCACTTTCATTCCATTACTCAGATACACACTCTCTTTCTGTTCTCCTTCCTCTCTCTATCTCTCTCTATCTCTCTCCTTAAAAAAAAGAAAAAGAAAATTTAACTATTATCTTGCAGGCTTAAAAAAATTTTTTTTTCTTTTATTTTAATATTTTATTATTCAAAATTAAAGTTAAATATAATAATAATTTATAAAATTTAAATCTTTATCATTCTTATATTAAAAAGAAAGAAGAAAAGAAAAAAAAAGTCATAATTATATAAGAATAATGTGGAAAATATCTATACTGTCAATATTAGTTATATCCAAATTATCAAATGCTGCAACTTTTACTTCTTATGGTTGTTATCCATTATCAGAACTTGAAGATTATTTAACTTCAAAAGGTTTATACACTTATCAAACTAGTTCTTATTGTGAATCTGAATGTGAAGGTTATTCAATAGCTGCTACTTATAATGGTGGTTATTGTTATTGTGGTGATGAAATCCCTTCAAATTTATCAGATAGTGATTCAAGTCAATGTAATGTTGCTTGTTATGGTTATGGTACTGAAACTTGTGGTGGTACAGATTATTTAAATGTTTATACAAATGGTGAAGAAAAAATAGTAGATGTCGATTCATCATCATCATCTTCTTCTTCTTCTTCTTCTTCTTCTTCTTCTTCTTCTTCTTCAAGTACAACTTCTACCTCTACTACAACCTCAACTTCATCAACCTCAACTTCAACCTCTACCTCATCAACTTCAACCTCTACCTCTACCTCATCAACTTCAACTTCAACTTCAATAACTTCATCTTCATCTACAAACAATATAGCTTCTTCCTCAGATTCAGAAATTTCTTCAACAAAGGCTTCATCTTTAGAATCTTCATCTTCAAATTCAATTACATCAACTTCTTCATCATCAGATTCAACAACTTCAGTTTCATTAACAACTCAAGTCTCTGTAATTACAAGTGTTGTTTCAGCTTCTGATACTGTTGTAACTCAAACTTTAACTGTTACCGCTTCAACTTCTTCATCTTCTTCATCATCATCATCATCAACTTCAACTTCAACTTCACATTCTGATTCTGATTCTGATTCTGAAACAAATTCTAAAAATTCTTCAACAAAGAGTTCAAGTATAAGTAAAGGTGCTATTGCAGGTATAGTTGTTGGTGTTATTGTTGGTGTTTTATTATTAGTTATTTTAATATTATTATTCTGTTTCTTTAGAAGAAGAAAAAATAATGATGATGAATCAAATAATGGTGATTTTAATGAAAAATTTAATAATACTTCAAATAATAATAATAATAATATTAATAATAATAATAAAAATAAAATAATGAATGAATTTGGTTTTATACCACCAAATTTAAATATTAATTTTGATAATAAAAGATTTAGTAATGGTTCATTACCTGATGCAAGACATGAAAAAGTTTTAAGAGTTGTTAATCCTGATAATGAATCAACTTTTAATGATGCTACTCTATATAATGATCAAGATGAATATGATTATTATAATGGTGGGGTTGTCCCAGATATGGATATAAATGATGAAGATGATTCAAGTGAAAGTAATGATAATGATAATAATAATAATAATAATGATTCTAATTCTAATTCTGATTCTGATTCTGATAGTTCTAATGATGCAGATGATGGATTTGAAAAATTTAGAAAAGAATTTATAAATAATAATTCATAATTAATTTCTTAAAAGTTTGTTTTTGTTTTTTGTTTTTTTTTTTCTTTTCTTTTCATTACATTGCATTTTATTCATTATTTTTTTTTCATATATTATTAAACTATTTTTTTTTTTTTCTTCATAATTTTATTGCTCATTTTTAAATTTATTTTAATTTATTTTTTAATTTAATGTTTTTTAATACCTACATCTCTTATTTTTTTTTTTTTTTGTTATATTATATACGTATTTTTTTTTCTTTCTTGCATTTATTGCATTTATATAAATCTTGTATTTTCTCGTTTTTTTACATTTATTATTATAATTATTATTAGTAGTAGTAGTAGTAGTAGTAGTAGTAGTATTAGTAATTCATTAAAATTTATTATTTTAAACAATAATCATTTAGAATATAAAAATGGATTAAATTTAGAATATAAAATTTTAAAATATTCTTCATTAATATTAATATTAATATTAAAATTAAAATCATCATTATAAAAACCATCTAATTTATCAATTTTATGTAATAATCCAATTTCAAAACTTTTTCTAATATTTGATAAAATTTCAATTTTTTCTTTATAATCTTTATTCCAAATTAAATTAAATCCCCATGAATTTGGTGATAAATTTAAATCATCTTTTAAATCAAAATCATAAATTTTAATTAAATTAATTAACCAATTATAAATTAATCTTTGATCAATTTTATTTGTTTCTTTAAATGGATGAATAAATAAAATTAATTCAATTAATCTATAAATCATTCCTGAACCTCTTGTTAATAAATGTTCATAATTTAAACTTTCTAAATATTCCATTCCATTTAATACAATAATTAATCTTTCATCTTTTAATTTTAAATCATTCATAATTAAAATATCCATTAATAAATGAATTGATGATTTTAACATATTTTGAATAATATACCAAATTCTATGAAATGGTAATGGTAATTCAGTTATAAATTGTTTTATTATTAAAATTGAATATTTTGTACAAAGATTTTTATAACCTTTATTAATCCATTCATCAATTTTTAAAAAATTTAATATTGATCTATTTGTTGATGCAATTTCATAATAAATTATATTTAATAATAAATATCTCTCTAATGAATGATTTCTTTCATTAAATCCAATATCAAATCTATGAATTGCTGCATTTGTAAATGCAACTGCTAAATCTGATAATAATTCTTCAAATTTTAAATTTGTTTCTTTTAATGTTTCAAATGATCTTATTGATGAATTACTAATTCTTTTAATATCAGAAATTATAATCATATAATGTTGAAATGTTGTATCTAACCAATGAATTCTATTTGGTGCATAACCAATAAAAAAATCTTCATTATGATCTTTATAAATATTTAAAGGTGATGTTGAAGGTTTTAATGTATTAAAATTTAATGATTTAATTAAATTTCTTCTTTTAAAAATTTCAAATGAATCTAAAATATAAAGTGCCCACCATAATCTTCTACCTAATTCAATAGTTAATGGATCAATATTTAAATTTATTTCTGGATTTTCTAAATCATCTAAAGAAATTTTTCTTGCCATTAATATAAAAATATCTAATAATGAATGTAATGTTCTAATATTACCATAACCATGTAATGTATAATCTAAAATTATAAATGCTTGAATAAATTTAATATTGGGTATTTCTAAAAAATTTCCTTTATTCATACATTCAATTGAAGCTAAATTAAATGCATGAGAACATTCAATTCTTGAAAATGGTAACATCTTTATTACAGAAGGATTATCATCAGAAACGGTATAAAACCCAACTGCTAATAATGAATATAATAATGAAAACCAAGCCATTCTTTCATTATATAATTTATCAAATAAAAATGATTTTGGATATTTATTAGAATCAAAAGTTGAAATATTTAAATTATTATTAAAATAATGTGTTAATTCAACTAAAAATAAATCTTGAACAACAACATTTTGTAAATTTAAAATATTTTCAAATGTCCAAGCAATAATTTCAAAACAAATACTTTGATCAATTAATTTTATAATTTTAATATATTTATCTTCAAATCTTGACCAACTACCAGTTGAAAAATTTCTTCTTGTATAACTATTTATTTCTTTATTCCATAAACTTTGACTTTTCATAAATGGATTTAATTTTGAATTTAATTTTGACCAATCTTTTGGATCCCAAAGATATGGATTCCCTAATAATTCATAACCTTCTACAGGTTTTGAAATAAAATCTATTGTTAAAACTTTTTCAATTGGTTGATTAATACCACTATAAACATAATCATTAAATTTTAAGTTTTTTAATTTTTCAATCTCCATTTGTAATGATTCAATCTTTTTATTAGAATCATTAAGAGCTTTTGATAGTTTAAGATTTTTATCTTGTAATATTGATAAATCTTTACCAGATTTTGAATTTGCTGTAACTAAAACAATTTCTGGTCCACAAGTTTCACCAACACCTCTCTTTATACAATTTGAACAAGGTATTTGTTTATCACACTTAACTTTTCTTTTAGAACAAGCATAACACGCTCTAGGAGCTCTCTGGGACAACCTCAGCTTCGTAACCTCCATCTCTTCCTTTCCCATTTACTGTTTATTGATTCTTCTATCATAATTATTCAAGAACAAATTAATATTGTATTTATTCATTTTTTTATTTTAATATTTTGATATTATTTAGTGTCGCCCGATCTTTCATTCAATCAAAATTATGGCTTCACGAGTCGGTTTTAATTTTTATTTTTATAATTTAATTTAAATTAAAATCCGGGTGATGACTGAATTTGGTCGGAATTCAAAAAAAAAAAAAAAAAACATTAAAAATAATTGTCGAAAAAAGAAAGTTAAAAATTGAAAGAAATATATATCAAAAAATCATTATCAACAACAGAAAACAGCACATAACATGTCTTTCTTAACCGTTGCTGGTAAACGTTTCCAGGTCGATTACCAAAGATATAATGCTAGAATTTTAAAAGGTATAAGCGAAAGAATCAAGAAAACTCAACCAGAATTTATGAAATCTGATTTACCAATTGATTTAAAAGAAAAAGAACAAATTTATTCAGATGTTAAAAAATTAAAATATTTAGTAGGTGATAGAGTTGTTTTAATTAATGGTAAACATAAAGGTAATATTTGTGTTATTTCAAATCATGTTGAAGGTCATGGTTATGTTTTAGATGAAAATGGGCCAACTAAAGATGTTGCAATTCCAAAACAACTATGGTTAAAAAATCAATCTTCTCATATAATTACATATCCAGTTCCAGTTTCTATAGATGATATTAGATTAGTTGCTGATATTGATGGTGAAGATGGTGTCACAAAGACAGTCGCTATTGAAAAAGTAGAATTTGGTAATTTATACTATGATCATGATTATAAAAAAATGATGCCATTAAGAACAGTACATGGTCAAAATAATTTAGTTATCCCATGGCCAAAACCAAAACCTGTTGAAGATGGTGATTTATCAACTTCTCCAGATGAAGTTTCTGAACAAACATATTTCCCAGAATCTATAGTAATAAGTCCAATTCCATATGGTGCTATTTCAACAATTAGAAATATTTACAGTAAATATAAGAAATTTAAATTATCTAAATCACAAGCTGCAAGATTATCACAACCTGAACCATTACAACCACCAAAGATTACTGAATTAATACAAAAGATGAATCAATATAAATTAGAAAAATTAGGTAGTCTAACACCACCAACAGATGTTATAACAGATGAAATGAAGGCTTATATTGGTAAGAAAGTTAAAGCTTATCTTGAAGAAAAGGCTAAGAATCCTGAAGTTATTTATGAACCAAGATTTGAATTGAAAATTCCACAAAAACCATATGAGAAATATAGCTTGGACTTACATGATAAATTGAAATCTATGAAAGAACCTAAATTTAAGAAGATGCCAAAGAACATGAAGATAAAGAAGAGACATTTATTAAGAAATGCAAGAAGAGAATCAATCCTTGCCTCTTTCAGAGCTGCTAGAAACCCACCAACTCCTGAAGACTTAGCATAAACTTGTTAATATTTTCAGTATTTATGAATAAGTTTAGAAAAAAAAGGAAAATTAATGGAGAATGTTATGTATATAGGTTAATGATTTTAAATTTTCTTTTCTTCTCATGTATTGGAAAAATTATCAGGTAATAATAATATTACATTAGAATTTACTAATATTGTTGTAGTTAAATAGTGTTTACATTCGTTGTTATAAGAATTATAAAGGGATATGCATTAATAAAAAAAAAAGTGAAAAAATTGATGAATTAGTTTATTTAGTTTTTAAAAAAATTATAAAAATATCAATTGATCATAACTTTTCATATTCTAGTTTACCTTCTAATTTTTTAACTTCTGCTACCTTTCTAACAGCTTTTAGTAAATCATTTTGTAAAATATAATCTCTATCAGCTCTAATTGCAAAAAAACCAGCTTCTGTTACAACATTACGTATATCAGCACCATTAAATCCATCACTCATCTTTACTAAAGCTTCAAAATCAAATTCACCTTGTTTTGATATTTTTGATGTATGAATTTTGAAAACTTCTAATCTACCAGTTTCATTTGGTAAAGGTATTTCAATTTTTCTATCTAATCTACCAGCTCTTAATAAAGCAGGATCTAATGTATCAGGTCTATTAGTTGCCATAATGACTTTAGTTTGTCCTAAATAATCAAAACCATCCATTTGATTTAATAATTCCATTAAAGTTCTTTGGATTTCACGATCTGCTGAAGTACCTTCACTAAAACGACGACCACCAATGGCATCAATTTCATCCATAAATATAATACAAGGTTCATGTTCTTTAGCATAACTAAACATTTCTCTAACCAATCTAGCAGATTCACCAATATATTTATCAACAATGGCAGAAGCAGGACTGAAAATGAAATTAGCACCAATTGTTGCAGCAACAGCTTTAGCTAATAATGTTTTACCAGTACCTGGTGGACCATATAATAAAACACCTTTTGGTGGTTTAATACCTACTCTTTGGAATAATTCCGGATTCTTTAATGGTAATTCAATAACTTCTCTTAATTCTCTAATTTGTTCATTTAATCCACCAACAGTACCAAAGGAAACTTCATCAGGTTTAAATGTTGTCATATTATAAACTAAAGGATCAACTTCTCTTGGTAAGATTCTCATAATTGTTAAAGTTGTCATATCTAATGCTACTCTAACACCTTGTTTTAACTTTTCTTTTTTAATTGAATTTCTACAATTAACAATATATCTTGGACCTGAACTTGCTTTAACAATAAATCTTTCTTCGTCTAATTGTTTTAAAACTTCACCAACTACTTGACCAATACTTTGTAATGCTTTAATATCTTCTTCTGTCTTTTCATATGATTTCTCTAGATCCCGTATAGAAAGTCTTAATTCCTTCAAACGTGAATCCCAATCTCTATGTTCTAATAATTTATCTTTAAATTTTAATAATGCTCTTTCTCTTGCTGGATCAGTATTAGTTGGAGCAGCTTCAGCTGGTACTGAAGTATCAGCATTTAAAGCTTGTAAAAGGGGATCGTTTTCTTCACTCATAGTTCTATAATAGTCTCACTTGATGAATGTAATCTGAATGATTTCTTCTAGTCAATTGTATCAATTAAGAATAATTACAAATTAAAAAGTTGAAACCTTTATTTATTTATTTATTTATTTGCCACTTGAATTTAATTTAAATTTCGACAAATTAAAGTAAATTAATTAATTCCGAGGGTCTGTAATCATAGTAAATTATAATTTTTTGAATTCCGGTTTTGACTACCCTGACTATCAGTTGTTGGTAAAAAAAAATTATTACTATACAAAAGACTCACTTCACTCATCGAATACGATTTTTGATTTGTAAAAAGTCAACGTTGTATCATTAGATAATGGAATTTCATGCTGTTATCTGTTGTGGTAAAGGTGCCAACCTAAGTCCTTTTTCTATGGTCAAGGAAACTGGTGTTCCAAAAGCTGTTATGCCTATTGGAAATAAACCAATGATTGAATATGTTTTAGAATGGTGTGATGAAGCTCCATTTAGAACTGTCACAGTTGCTTGTGATTCAATTAGTTCAATAGAATTAACTGTTTTAATAGAGGAATATAAAAAGAAGAGAGATAAATCCATTAACTGTCCTATAAATATATTAAAGTTTGATGGAGATCATACAGGTGAAATTTTATCACAATTTATTGATAATAGTCATAGTTTATTATTCTTACCTTGTGATTTTATAACTAATTTACCACCACAAGTCCTTATTGAAGAATATAGAAATAGAAATGATGGTGATATGGCTATGTCAATTCATTATTTAAATCAATTTGAAAGTATTGATAAAAAGAATTTAACTAATTATTATACAATTTATTCAAAAGAAGATCAACATTTATTAGATATTTATTCAAAAGACTCAGTGGAATTAACAAAATTCTTAGAAGTTAGAACACAAATGGTATGGAGATATCCAAATACTAATGTATCTACAAAATTATTAGATTCTTTTATCTATTTCTTTTCACCAAATTCATTAAGTATAATTAAAGAAGAAGTTTCAGATTATAAACAAAAATCAATGACTAAAATACTGAGAGATCTAGCTCGTCGCTCATGGAAACATTCAGAAGCTAAAGAAACTATTGCATTCTTAGTTTTACCTGAACAATGTACATTTATCAGAGCTGATAATAATCCTGCATATATGGAAGCCAATCGTTATATGATGAAACTTAAGGCTAAACAAGAACAACAACCTACACAAGCCAAAGAAAAAGGTGCTGCAACTATTGGTGCTGATTCCGTTGTTGGTGAAAATACAAACTTAGGTGAACGTACAAGTGTTAAGAAAACTGTTGTTGGTAAGAATTGTAATATTGGTAAACGTTGCCGTTTAACTGGTTGTGTTATTTTAAATGATGTTACTTTAGAAGATGATATTGTTTTAGAAAATTGTATCATTGGTAGGAATGCTTTAATTCAATCAAAGGCTAGATTAACAAATTGTAATATTGAAGGTAGTTATACAGTTTCAAAAGGTTCTGCTATTAAAGGTGAAACTTTAACTAATATTTTTATTGAAGGACAACAATTTGAAGATTCATCTTCTGAAGATTCAGATTCCGAAGGATATGATAGTTATGATGAAGATTTTGATGATGAATTTGAAGATGATGGATTATTCGCTAGAGATTGAAGTTTTTTTATATAATAAATGCATATATATTTAATATTAGCCCTATGTATTAAATAAATAGTAAACACATAATTAAAAGAAAATCACAGAATAAAACTCTATATAGCAAAAAAAAATAAAAGTGTGAGAATGTCAAATGATTTCTTAATAGGTAATCATTACTTTGACTTACTCAATATTAGTCATCAGAATACCTGGTTGACCTGGAACGGCAGAATCAATAATCTTACCAGTTAAAGTAATTGGAACTTCTTCACCAGTGAGAATATTCTTACCAACCTTAGCACCATTTTGGAATGAAATAACTTCTAATTCAGTAACTTTAGCAATTGAAGCAGCCTTCTTAATGTTTTCAACGGCTAATCTAATAGTTTCTAATTCATCAAAGTTTAATTCTCTGTTAAAAACAATTTCTGGAGATTCTTTTGTTAAACGTTGTTTCAAGTTAGAGATAAATGGCATAGCACGTTTCATATCTTTACCAACTTTATCTTTAATAACCTTGTTGTCATTTAATGATTGTTTTTCAAATAAGTCACGAACTAATTCAATGTAAGCATTTTGCCATTCTGGGAATGATTCAGAAACAAAGATTGTTAATTTAACTGGTTTTGAACCATCAATATCAGAGGTTTTACCCTTCTTCTTCTTCAACAGAGCACCTTCAGTTTCTCTGATAGCTCTTGTTAAATAACGAATATATTCTAATGATTCAGAAACTTTGATATCAACGGGTTTGTTGGCTCTTGGGAAAGCAACATTTTGAACAGATGTTTGGTTACCTAAAACTTCACGGTAGATATATTCAGAAAAATGTGGAGCAACAGGAGCTAATAATAAAGCTTGAGTTTCAATATATCTCAAAACTAAATCTTTATGCATAACATTAGAAGAATCACGATAGTAATCCCTAGCAGTTTGGTAATCGAATAAACCATATTTAAGAGCAGCTTTGTAGTTAGTTAAATCATATTGTTTGTAAGTTTCTTCAATTAATTCGTTTAATTCATTTTCAAAAGCAACATCAAAGAAGTTAAATTCACCAGTTCTTAATGAGTCAACATTCTTTAAGACTTCTTCAGACCATTCCTTTAAAGTGGTTAATCTTAAGATAGCAGCATTAGCACTTGATTCTTCAAAGTTGGCATCTTCAACACTATCACCAGCATCAGCTAAAGCAATTCTTGAAGCATCAGCACCGAATTTTTCAACAATTTGACTTAAAGTCATGAAGTTACCAGTGGATTTTGACATCTTGTTATTGTTTAATAATAAATGACCATTGGCTCTGATACCCTTTGGCCAGAATTTCTTTGGGAATAAAGCAGTGTGGGTATATATGAAGAAAGTTAAATGGTTTGGAATTAAATCTTTACCTGAAATTGAGACATCTAATGGGTAAAAATATTCAAATTCTCTTCTTAAAGTTTGTAAGACATCAATTGGGATATCTGATTGAACATCATCACGACGAGTAAAGATATAATCAAAGACTTCATAAGTTAATTGTTCTGGTTTAATGTGGAATTTACCTTCAACCTTACCATAGAAATCAGTATGTAATAAATGAGAGATGGTGTAGTAGGCTTGGTAGATAGTAGAATCTGATAATGATTCAACTAAGTATTTTTCATCCCATGGTAATTTGGTACCTAAACCATAAGTACGACAAACAGCCCAGTTCTTTAACCAATCTAAGACACCTTCAAAAGCATTTCTAGTTTCTGGAGTGAAAGTTTGCATAGAAGCTAAACATTCTAAAGCTTGAGATTTCCATGATTCTTCACCGTAATCAACATACCATTGATCTTCTAAGGAAACAATACATGAATCACCAGATCTTGAAATAACTGGAGATTCTGGTTCATTATAAGTGAAAGCATCACCTGAAGCAATTAAATCAGCTTTAACCTTTGGTTTAGCAACTTCAACCTTTTCACCCTTATATTTACCATATGATAAAGTACCGTTATAGTAACCTTCTTTGTAGGCAGCTTCCTTAGCTTTAGCTAATTGAATAGCATCCTTTGGTGATTGAATCTTTAATTCTTTACATAAGTATTCAGCACAAGAATCACCATATTTATCAGTGTGGATGATTGGGAAAGCTTCTTTAACCCATGAGGCATCAATACCATAGTACTCTGGTTTGTTTTGTAAATCTTTGGTAGTGATGAAATCATCTGGAGAATCAGATGGAACACAAGTAACAACACCGGTACCCTTAGTAGCTAAAACAGTTTCCATTGGTAAAACTCTTAATTCTTCATAAACTGATAATGGAGCTTTGATCTTTGAACCAATTAATAATTTACCATTGACAGTTTTGGTAGCAGCATATTCACCACGAGTTGGAGTAATCTTTTGGTAAGACATATTCTTGTAAGCTCTTTCAGTAGTAATGAAATATTCATTACCATTGTCAAAGATACCATAATCAATCTTTGGTGAAACAAAACAACAAGTTTGACCATACATAGTTTCTGGTCTTAAGGTAGCAGCAACTAAGAAAACTGGTTTTGAAGCATCTAAACCTTCAGCAACTGATGGATCAGCAAATTCACTAATTCTAATCTTAATACCAGTGTATTCTTGTGGAGTAACACCTTCACCAGATTGTCTATCATGATCCATACAAGCCTGACCATCCTTTTCTGAGTAAATAGTATATCTTTCACCGAATTTAATTTTACCAATTTCTTTTAATCTAGTAACTTGCCATTTTATAAAGGCATCATAGTAAGGATTAACATCAGTTGTAATCATAGAACGACGCCAATCAATACGAGCACCAAAAGAGTTACAATCTTGTTCACAGAATGGTGGGAAATAATCTAACCAATAGTTTGGGTCAGCAAACTTAATAACTTCTTCACGAGGAATACCTAATTGTAACATAATTTCAAATTGGAATTTACCACGACCTTGTTTAGCGACAGCTTTTGATTTTTTAGCTTTGAATTTCGAAACATCTTCTGATTTAGCTTGTTCCTTTAGTTTTTCTGGTTCTGGTTCATCGTCATCAGATGGAGCACCTAAATAGTCATTACCAAATTGTTCAGCTTCTCTGGCTAACTTATCAGCACAAGCACGAATTGGCATACCAGTACAATGAAAACCTAATGGGAAAAGAGCTCTCTTACCTCTCATACGTTCAAAACCAATAGAAAATTCAACTTTTGATAAAGTGAAACAATGACCAGCATGTAAAACACCATTCATATATGGGTAGGCCATTGAACTCATGAATTTTGGGTATTTTTCATGTAAGACTTCACTTTCAACTCCAAATGGTTCTTCTTCTAAAGTTGGAGCATCCAATTCAAAAACTTTTTCATCAGCCCAAACTTTTTGATATTTCTTTTCAATAGCGATTAAAGTATCTCTACGGGCAGTCTAAATAAAAGGGTGGATCATGTTAGTAAATTATGTTCTTTGTTGAAGCTAAAGTCTATAACTAGAGTGACTAATTTTGTTCTGTTTGCCACGAAAGAAAGAAAGAAAAAAAAAAGATCAAGAACGAATCACCTGTTATATTCAGTAGAAGATGAAAGTACTTACGTTCTCAAGAACAATAGTCTTTGATTCAGCCATCTTGAGTGCTTGAGTATTATTTAAAGTATTCAAACAAGACAACAATAGCAAATTATAGAAACTATAAATTATAACTTTTTTGAAAGAGAAAAGATTTGATTCTTTGAGATGTGTTTTTTTTTTTTTTTAAATATTGAATTTTTAAAAAATTTTAGATTGAAGTCACGTGAAAGTTTCAACTAAACATCTAAACTGAGAAGTTTCAACTTCAAGTGTTGTTTATTACATTTTAAAAGGTCCATTAGCACATTAGGTTCATTTATTATATACAGATATATAGATATGGCTTATCGTTAAGCAAAATTATACTTTAACATGTACGTTTGGTGCAATTTACTTTTTTCACTCTTCAAAATATTTAAAGATTTCATTATCATAGACATTTAATAATAGTAGTTTTAATTTTTCTTTTCACCTTCAGCTGGTTCTTCTTGACTCTTAACATGACTTTCTAAACTCAAGGCTAAGTATTGAGGAGCAGCTTGTAAAGTTTGGACTAAACCAGCACCACTTAATACAGTCAATAAACCTGCTAATTGGCTGTGTAAATCTGCTAAACGTGGTAATTCCTTGAATTGATCAATCTTATCAACAGAGTATAACTCTTTATTAATTCTACCACCAACAACGAATAACTTTTCATTTGCTGGTTTGATTATTTTTAAGACTTGCTTTAATACTGTTGGATCAGTATCTTTTATTGAAAGTATAGCAGTTGGACCTGTTAATAAGTTATCAAATTCAGATTTATTGTATAAGTTTCTTTCATATGAATCAATTGTGAATGGAAAATCTTCCTTCTCTGTTCTGAAGTATGCTTTTAATAGTATAGTACTAACAACTTTAAATTCACCACCAGCAGCTTTAATACTTAACTGATATTTTCTTGCTTCAACTGAGGAAAGGTTATTTTGATGTAAAAACAACACAACTGAGGAATTTTTGAATATATTTCTATACTGGTGTAATCTATAAGAATTTTTACTGAAATTTGGTTTAACTAAAGTAGTCTTTTTATCTATATTTTTTAATGAATCAACATTTGGATATCTGATAGCTTTTCCATTGTAGTTAGCATATGTTGAGTAAAAATGCTTTTGTAAAGGTATAGAGCATTTATATGTACATGATGCTGTTCTTAGAGAAGTGGATAAAAACATATTGATGGTGATTTGTTAAACTTCAATATGTAAATATTTCATTATATCTTTTCACTATTTGAAAAAAATTTATATTTTTCGACATTCTTCAAAAGTCCAAATCCGACTTCTTAAAAAAACCGGAATTCGACCACAGAGAAAGAAAAAAAAAACATAAATAAACAAAAAACAGCAGTAAACATCAGAATACCTTTATCAAGAAAGAAACAACAACACTACAATTTGAAGTCAGGATGCCATATTCTCCTACAAAATCACCGGCTAGTGTCATGTCCTCTGAGACTTCTCCTACGAGGTACTCCAAAGCAACACATCTTACAGAGTTCTTTCCTTATTTAAACGGTGCTCCTGTTCAACAACAACAACAACAACAACAACAACCATCATTTTCAATACATTCAACTAATAATATCAACATTAGCAGTAATCAAAGTATAAGAAGTAAAGTTCCACATAGACAACGATCTTTTAGTAGCGCAATGCATTCGTTGAATTCATACAACTCATTTGCACCATCTACTCTAGATTTACAAACATTAGTAACAAAGACAGATATTAATCAAACAAGAGAAAGTTTCAATGAGATTCTAAAAACTGCTGAAGAATATAGGCAAGCTTTATTAAAGGTTAGTGATGCAGCTAGTAATTTTGCAATGGCTTTAGAAAATGGTGCCAAGTGTAAAGGAGCAGGTACTGCAGCTGATGGTTTATTATCAACAAGTGGACTTTATTTTTTGGTTGCTAATCATCAACAAATTTTAGCACATAGTATTCAAGAATCATTTGGAAAACCAATTAAAAAAGAAATTGATGTATTTTCAAGTAAAATTGATGAAAATGATGATTATTTTAGAGATAAAATAAAAGATAAAATCCTTGAATTAAAAAGACAAGAAAGAGAACAGATGAGAATATCAAAATCAAAATCAAGAAATTTATTAACTTATA